>JBAMBO010001951.1:595000-900496 GCA_037044535.1 Lordiphosa magnipectinata
TGTATCAGAAAAAAATTATTCATCGAATAGTTTCTGCTGTTGGAGGGAGCAGTATCACTTTAAAGTAACGTACTATTTCTTTGATACATGCTCCTGTATCATGATACCATAAATTGGCTATTATTATACCGCATCACTCGAGTTCAGTAGGAAGATAATTGCAAATTTATACTTCATCAGGGAGCCAGTTGTTCTGCTGAGCACGGCTAATGTTTTGCAGAATCGGTAAATTCAGAAAAAATATGTCTGTACATATCTACATTCATGCATACATATGTACATGGTTAGCTAAAGATTTGTATGTATGAATTCACTTCTACCATTTAGCTATTTTTCCCACCAGACATAGCTATTTTGTAAGCTCGAAAACTGGAGCCTGCAATCCTAGCTAATTATTTGACATTGTTTAGCTATTTAACAGTCGATATCTGGTGGGAAAAATATCTAAATTCTCACTGCTGATACATATGTATGTACATATGCCGAAAATCGACGTACATGTTTATGCATTCATGTGTATGTATATATTTTTTCGGGTGTGATGTACTCGTGATATATATGTATGTAGTATTTGAAAGCCAATAAATGAATTGACAATCAATAAAGCATAATATTTTCTGTGTTATTTCAGATTGATATCCATCAAAGCCGATTGTGTTAGTCGTTTAGACCGGTCGATAATTGGCATAAATGTGCAAATTATTTTAGAGGGCGAACAGAAGATCTATACACTAGCAATGAAGGAAGTCCATAACCAGCACACGAGCGCCAATCTCACATCAATTATAGTCGACGTCTTACAGTCCTACAATGTATCTATGCGTCAGGTGTACACCTATACAGCTGACAACGGAGCCAACATGGTTCATGTGTGCGATATAATGGAAAACATTTGCAAAGCTGAACTGGATGATGCTGAGGGTGAATGCAGTTGCGACGCACACAGTATGGTAGATATGGATTTACAGGATAATCAGATAACTACAATACGTTGTGCAGCGCACACGCTTAATTTAGTTGCCTTGGATTTCTTTAAAGAATTACATATTGATATGTCCAAAATTAGATTAGTTTGCAATAAACTACGAAATCCCACATGCCTTAATTTGTTGCTTGCAAGCAATTTAAAGAAACCAATTCTCGACTGTCTTACAAGATGGAACTCTACATTTAAAACTTCACTAATCTGATCTCCTGCCTAGCGACTTTTTTGTTATCTGGTCGATGTTGTCCGACAGAGTCTCAAAATCACCAGGCAGGTTTAATGCCATTTTGTTAAAAATTCTAGAAAGACGTTCCGAATTTGTCATAAAATCTCCACCCATACTAGCCTCTGTGTTTCTAGATCCTCGATTCCAAAGTCTATTAAGTGATTCGCAAAAGCTAGAAGCCAAACAACACATTGGTAATATTTTTCATAGACTTCAAAGCTTAAACAGTGTTGAGGTTCCGAATTTGGCTTTGTCATTATCTATTTCAGAAGATGACGATGTAGAAAGTTATCTCCGCAATGTTAACGAACAGCAAAGTGTTTCAAAAAATAAAACGATTAATGACATCATTAGAGTCTTCGATGGCATTGATAGAGAACCGTCTAAATCCATCATTTTAAAGTTTTGGACATCTCATCAATGTAATCAGCTTAAAGCTGTTGCGCTAACTGTCTTATCAGTGCCATCCACTCAAGTCTCAGTTGAAAGAGCTTTTTGCACCTTAAAATTTATTTTGTCTGATCAAAGAAGTAGCATAGACAGCCAACTACTCGAAGACATACTACTCATAAATTTAAATTAAAGATTAATATTACACTTAAGTAAACAAAAATAAAAAAACTGAATATTTTTTTGTATATTAATAAAATTTATAGTTATTTTAAATATATTGGGTAAAACGTGCAACGAACCAAGGTTCGAACCAGAACCAAACCCCCAAAACCTCGAACCTCAAATTTCCGATCCTTAACCGTTAGTAAATTTTGGTTCGAACCTGCAAACCGGAGGTTCCGAAAATTATTTTGGGTTTGCAGCCCTGAAATAAATAACATCATATTTATATTTATTCAGGGGTAAGTTTAACAATGTTCAGTTAAACACTAATTTAAAAGTTAATCCAATTAAATTCCAGCTAATAGCAAACTCTGACCCGGTGGGACTAACTTATTGGCCAATGCCAGCTATGGTCCAACTCACAGCCAAGTGGTAAGAGTGCGCACTAGCCGTGGAATGAATGTTTTAGTTGAGGAATGACGTTAAGGAGTTCTTAACGTCTTAGATAGAGCTATCTTCATAGAAACATCGTAGTTTGTATCAGGAAGAGCATAGCAGAGCTGGATAAAGGAGGCAAATAGGCTGGCTATGATACAATCATTCTCAGCATTGGCATTATTGAAATGAAGTGAAGGGGGGAATTGTGAGGAGTTACGTTTAGAGCGGATAAAATCAAAGAACTTTTTGGGGTCACTATGAAAGTCCTGCTTACACCTGAGTAGATAATTGCTATAACATTCCTCATTATGCTGTTCAAATTCAGAACGAGCCACCTCATATTTGACGAAGTCAGTCTGCGATCCAGAGCGCTTAAGTTTTTTAAACAGTTTAGACTAGTCAATTGCCGAGTGAACCATAAAGGAGAGCGAGAAGAAGTAGCAGGATTAGCGCGAGGAACGCAGGTATTCAAAATTCCAAAGAGCGCGTCAACGAGGGAGCAAGAAAGGACCAGTCGTACTGAGAGAGTAAGAGATTTAGAACAGAGAAGACGGTTTTCTGAAAGCAGAAAGCGAGGTGAGGTAGGGATGTCAATAAAGCAGTGGCGGGCTTAGGCACTTCCATATCAATTAGAAGGGTAGGATGATATGAGTTTTCTGGAACAGATAATGGAACATATTTAATGACTGTTGTGCAAGATGAGTCAGAGGTCAAAACTAGATCCATAACTTTGTTCTTACAGTTTAGTACAGAGTTGATCTGACCAAGCGATAATTCAGCCATGCAGTCCACGAACTCGTTACTTTCCAGAGGGTACAGAATGGTTGGATCATCAGAAATGGTCCAAGATATGTTAGGGAGATTAAAGTCTCCTAGCACCATTAAACGATCCCGGTCACCCAGAAGGGATGACACGTGCTGAATATATGAAGCACGGAGCAGATAAGTTGAAGAGTCAGATGCTGGAGGAATATAGGAACAGGAGATATACACTTGAAAGGCGTGTAGAGAAACCTTTAGGGCTATGAATTCGGCATCACTGCCAGCATTACAGTCGTAAGAACAGTAATACAGAGGGCCAATCAGATTTTACAGCAATTAATACACCCCCACCACCACGGCCAGTTCGATCCTTTCTGTAAATTGTGAAATTATCAGTGAGAATTTCACCATTGCAAATAACGGGTCTGAGCCAGTTTTCGCTAAGAGCAATAATGTCGAATGTAATGTAGTATAGAGTAAGGCCAGCTTACTTCGAAGCCCGCAAACGTTCTGGTAATGGAGGGAAAAGGGAAAGTACTCTATCAAAGCATGCCTCAGGTACTAGAATTGTAAAAGAGGTAATATCACGTATGGTTTTAGAGTTAGTTTTTGAGACCACTAGACCAGGTGAGACATTAATGTTAAGCCTTGAACAAATATGGGTCATGACGAAATATTCCGTTGTCGATGGCACAAGGCGCGAGACAAAAATATATCTTCGAGGAGGAACGGCAGCTAGAGTGTTTCATCCTACTGCAGATACAACTGTAGGCGCAGCTGCATACACGATATTAGGCGTATGGGAGGTAGGCAAGGTGGTTAGGGGACCATTGTTAGGCACTTGAGGAGAAGCTGGTAGTATCCGCAGAAATAACGGCAGCCGTGGTTATGGCAGTGGTGATTGATGTGGTGGGCGTTTCAGAGTTGGCCGAAGTTGCATTGGAAGAAGCAGCCAGTGAGAGAACTTCATTCACAACAACGGAAGGGGCATCAACGGCAGACGGCGAATCGTTACTGGAGCATTCATCAGCTTTTGGAATTAAAAACAAAGATTTGGAATTATGCATAGACGGACTGCATTCAATTCTTGTTGGGGAATCATCCATACTTTTTTGATTGCGAAAATGCGATTCCATTGTTACAAACTTAGTTTGGAGATCACGAACGACACCATAGACGGATTGGAACTCCAAACCAGTTTGCCGCATAAATATTCGCATTTTCGCTGCAATGGCCATACATTTCCAGCAAGTCCAGGTGAGGCCAATTCCGTCTTTAAGAAGGTCAGCAATCCGACCACCATATGATCGAAACGGAATACAGTTAGTATGGGCGACGTTAGGGCACAACCAACAATACGCAAAAGACTGACGCGAGGTTGTCTTTCTATTGTAGTTACAACTTTCAGCGCAGCAGCTACCCATTGCACAAAATATTATGCTTATATATATATTGCTTAAAATAGCATCTTCTCTTGAGGGCGCATAAATGAAACGAACACAATAGGAGCAGTCCAAGAAAGAGAGAGATGAAGGGAGATGATCTCTTGCTATTAGCTCGACACGCTCTACAATAGCAATAAAGACAATCTCACGGCGAATTTTCAAGCACCGTTATAGCAGAAGTCGAGATTGCTAGAGGGAGTGTGGGCGAGGGAGACTTTGGTCTGTACCCGTTCGGTGAATTTAAGCACTCTCACGGCATATTTATTAATTTTAAAACAATTAGACACTGATTTTTAAAAGAACCTACTGGAAAAATCATTTACGATTGTTTGTTAGGAACATTAAAATATACGTCCTATTTTATTTATTTACGGTTTCTAGACCAACAATCAGAAATTTGGCTTATTGCGCTCAAAAGAGTACAGTTCCCTCTTAATTTTTACTTGCATCGTTTCGTTTAAGATGACTTTTTAATACATCTTTGGAAATTGCCTTTTAAGGCACTTTTAACAACTTTGACCATTAATTTCTCAAAAACTTGAAGTGCTTGTAAAATTTGGAAAACTTGGACTCGTATTCAGCTTGAGAACCTCCGTCGAACAGTATCAATTTCGTTCCCCGGCCGGCTAGAACCCAATATTTGTTGAGCTGTAATTAAGTAAAAATTATGTAAAGCGTTATTTCTTTAAAAAAATCAAGTTGTTATTTTAGTATTTTGACTTACAGACCAAACCTTTTTTAGTCTAATCAAGACTCATATTGTTTTGTTTTACCGTTATATCTTTGTAACCACACATTCGATTGGTGACACAATATACAATTGAAAACTAGGACGTCATTCCTATCCATTTTTCTATTTTGACTTAACTCGAGTTATGCTGCTATTCCTTATTGCCACGATATGTTTATGGGGTCGGAAATGCTTCGAATGCGTTACAAACATCTGTACAATATTATCAATATCTGTTATCAAAATTGTCTATATGGTTTATTAAGATTTATCTCTTTCCAAAATACGAGAGAATTAAAATCAGCCAAGAGAATTGGCTTTGGGTTGAGATTTGTATGCAGTGGGGGTTAAGTGGAGTTTAATTTGCACAGGGACCGTAAATAATGATTTTTTTTATTTAAAAAAATCACCCACTTATAATAGACCTAAAAAAATTGATTTGCACCAAAATCTTTATTTTTGTACAATCTGTTTTTCTTCTATGATAATCATTAGTTTTGAGTAATTTAATAAAACTTAAACCATAATCATTATTTTTGATATAAAAAAATAAAACTCGAAAATAATGATTATTAATGATTCGCTCATATAAAACTCAACAGTAATTTACGGTTTCTGTGTTAGACTTTTCACCAATATTATTGCATATCCTTGAAAAGGACCACAAAGCTACCCCCCAGTTCTTATTTTTTTTTTCTAATAAATAATTCTAAAAATTAATTAATTCATAATTACACTAGTTTACAGCCAAAAAGACCAATCTCTACTGGAACTATTTTTAAGTGTAGTTTGGATTGGTGAACTCAAAAATCGATTTCCAAAATTTTTTCAGGCAACGTTTTTTAAATATGAATTTTTTCAGATGGAGGCAAACAGATATGAATCGACAGGTAATTTAATTTTCAATAATTGCGTAGAAAAATTTTTCAAGTTGGTTTTATGGTTTGAATACAGTAACTCAAAATATTTCAAAAAAATCGATTCTTTGCTCGAAAATGCAAGACATTTAATTTCTATTCGCCTTGGAAAAAATAAATAATTCAAAAAAAATTATTCGTATTATTTATACTTAAGAATCGCACTTCTACAAAGATAATAAGGTATTGGTGAAGAAAATCTATGAATAAATATTGTAGCTGGATCAATTTAAGTGGAGGAACTAACAGTCAAATTTAAGCATTTTAGGTGCTTAAAATTTTTTTTTCATATTTCTTCGACTTTTGCTCAATATAAGAATTTAGCGAATATCCAGATCAGAACACATACTCCAGAACAGAACAAAAGTCGAATGAAATGAAAATTTAATTTTAAAAAAATCTCAAAAACAATTTTTTCAGCACTCATTTACTTATAGCTCCTGTATTTGTTTACAGATTTTGTTCATCATTATCTTATTTTCTTAATAGAAGTGCGGTTCTTAAGTAGAAAAATAACAATATATTTTTTTTAATTTTTAAATATATTTCAAAGGCGTTTGGATATGAAATTTATTACGTTTTCGAGCAAAAAAATCGAATTTTTTAAATATTTCCGACCATTGTATTTAAACTACTTATCCGATTTGAAAACAGTGCTTTGCGCGATTATTGAGGTCAATTACCATTCGATTCATACCTTGCTTGACTCCATCTGACGATTATGAAGTAAGATATGGCTTAAAATGTAAGTGCACCTACCGAAGATATGAAAAAAATATATTTCAAAAACGTTGCCATGTAAAAATTGTTGAAATCGATTTCTGAGAGCACCAATCCAAACTACACTTAAAAATAGTTCAAGTAGAAATTGGTCTTTTTGGCTGTAAACTAGTGTAACTATGAATTAATTCATCTTTAAAATTATTTTTAGATTGGTACTGGGGGGTAGCTTTGTGGTTCCTTTTCAAGGATGTGCAATAATATTGGTGGAAAGTCTAACATAGAATCCGTAAATTACTGTTGAGTTTTATATGAGCGAAAAAAATAAAAATCATTAATAATCATTATTTTTGAGTTTTATTTTTTTTTGATCAAAAATAATGATTATGGTCTAAGTTTTGTTAAATTACCCAAAACTAATGATTATCATTGAAGAAAAACGTAAAAACTTAAATGATAATAATCAGGGTTGCAAACCGGTTTTGAACCGAACCGGTTCGAGCCCGGAATTGCCGCTTATTTTTTGCTGTGAACCAAACCCTGAACCGAACCACGAGGACGAAAATAGTTGAACCCGAACCCGTTCCGAACCCAAGCTTTTGGTTCGGTTCAAAAAAAAATGTCTTCGATATGTTATTATCTAATTTTCTCACTCACAGAGGTTATTAACATACATACATGCATATATGTATGTACAACAATTTAAATACGTGAAGAATCAGAGCCTGCTATTGTATGTAGTACTTCTTTGCCTACCTATGTACATATGTGTACATTCATATGTATGCGTAATTTATATTACATACACATGGACCGCAAAACTTCCAGTCGCAGATATTAATTTGTAGTATGCTACACTGCACAATGTATTGAATGTTTTGTTTTTCATCTCATACACATACATAAGCGCCAATCCAACCAACCCGGTGCATGCTACTGCAGAAACATGTCAGCCGAATACAAACAGAAGTGTGTGCCACACGCAGCTTTGCCAATTTAGCTATTTTTCCCCACCAGATATAGCTATTTTGTAAGCTCGAAAGCCGGAATCTATTCAGTTTTGCCGAAGCCTGCAATTCTAGCTAATTATTTGACATTGTTTAGCTATTTTACATTAATCTCTGTTAAAATTTAGCATTTTTAACAGTCGATATTTGGTGCGAAAAATAGCTAAATTGGCAACACTACCCACGCGCCAAAAATTGGGCGCAAAGAAGAATCGAAACAGAAAGAGACGGAAAACACACAGGTCAGAACAATAAAATCGCGCATTTCTTTTCGTTTGAGAAGTTTTGACTGAGAAGGTGTGAAGTAATGACGACAAATTTAATATACATACAATGTAAGCAATGATAAATCAGAATGTCACGAATGCAAACTAAATATGACCGACGGGCATGCAGCAAATTTAATGCGGCACCTTCAAAAGAATACAAAGGCCTTTTTGATTAAATCATTGTGGAAAAGTTCCAAGTGTGGCGAATAAACACCAATCGATGCTCAATTTTGTGAGTGAAATACTGATTAAAGTGCATACAAGAAAGCATAATAAGATTTATACACTAGCAATGAAGGAAGTCCATATCCAGCAAACGAGCGCCAATCTCACGCCAATTATAATCTACGTCTTACAGTCTTACAATGAATTTATGCGTCAGGTGTATACCTATTGTATTGTAATTGTGTATATATATTGTAAAACGTGCAACGAACCGAGGTTCGAACCAAAACCAAAACCCAAAAACCTCGAACCTCAAGTTTCCGAACCTTAACCGCTGGTAATTTTTGGTTCGAACCTGCAAACCGGAGGTTCCGAAAATTTTTTTGGGTTTGCGGCCCTGATAATAATTATTACCATGTCATTTTTATAGTATAAGCGTAGTATGGAGACGCTGACAATTTTTGCGGAGCGGAAATTGTTTCATAATTTCCAGAGCCGCTCAGAGAATGTAGTGTGACCAGCCAACAGACAGAAATCAGCTGTTGTGTGTATAAAAAATAAGCGGGCTAATTCAAATAAAATAAAAGAGTGTATAAAATTGAAAATGGAAGTCACTAGGGGAAATTCAGTTGTCTGTGCTAATGCCATGGTCTATTTCATGGAAGCTTTTGGTGTGGGGCGGTAGAAATCCTTTATTTTGGACTGCGGGAGCAGAACTTAGCCACTTAGACATACTGCTATAACGACAACACAAAACGCATCTGGAGATTAAAATTGCTGTGCCGCACATTAAACCAGAGGTAATATTCATAGCCACAGCCAGCTCCATAGACTGGAGGCGGATCATACTCGCCGGGCGTATTAGAGGAGGATAAACTAGGTGAATACGGATTTAAAGGTGGCCACAACAGTAGCAACGGAAGCTACCACAGTAAGCCGAAGGAGCCACTACTATAATGGGCTGTCAAGACTTCAGCTTAGGGCTGCTTGGCCATTAGCTGTAGGGCCGTTCCGTGAGCTGTGTATACTGCAAAGGTTTAGACTCGGGTGGAATGCATACATTAGGCAAATGGCATGCCGGGAGAAGCATACAGAGAAGGATTCTCCGCCACAAGTGATGCCGCTGCGGGTATCGAAATGCTTTTTGTTAATCAAATCCCATAAAATGGATTGAGACTCGACCGCTTTGATAAACGCCGCTTGTTCGTCCTCCGTAAGGGTCTCCAAATGACTTTTGTATGGTTTTTTTTTTTTTTTTCCATCCATTTTTTTAATTGCGTTCACGAAATCTGACAATTATCGAACAAGTTTCATAATTTGCAGACCCCCTTCGACAATTTATCAGCTGTTTTCAAAAAAACGAGTTGGCATGTCCACGCAAATTGTCATAGCGAATTGTTGGTTGCTCCCTACTCGCTTTGACAATGCGCTCTGAGAATTTACGTGAGCGGATTTCCTGAGCTGTGTTATTAGATGGGCTCCGCAAAAATTTTCAGCGTCTCCGTACCACGCTATAACTAACAATGATTACGGTCCCTGAATTTGCAGGTTCTTACTGCAGCATTCCACTTTTACTGCAACAATTAGATCCCATCAATGGTCAACCAATTAGGGCTGCTCTACACAAAACTTTCGAACTGGTATTTAATTCCATTCCATTTGTATACATTTTTGTACCATAAACACCCTGTGACTCTCACGCTTGATATTCCTATTGGCAGCTAATCTTAAAAATACCTTTAAAAGAACGTTAGCTATTGTTAAAGTTTTGCATTTTACTTATTAATACGTGGGGTGAAATATTGCGTGTGTTCAAGTGACAACAAATTCAAATGAAATCCGATAAAATCCACAGTTTGAAAATTATAAAACAAATGCATTAAATAAAATGCTTTAAGCAATACCACACATCAAAAATCGTTGGCCTGTGTACAATTTTGTGTGTAGTGCTGATATATGTATGTATGTACATAGAATTTTACATATGTACATATGTATGTGTGCATTCTGCCTGTGGAATTTGTGTATATGATTTTGATTTTTTACCTAGGTATATTAAATGAATATGCTTACATACATGCATAGCTGCATTTATATTAGGCATACATAAGTAGATTAGCTCAAAAACGTACATACATATTTACGACTCCCATGGATTTATGGGTATGTACATACATCCAAATGTTGGTGCATATGTTCATACATACATATATTTACATTGTGTGTAGTCTTAACTATTTTCCATGTGTACAGACATACATATGTATGTATTGTTTAAATTTAAAAGTAACGAAGAGTTAGTGAATCTGTTATTGTGATTACAGTTGGCAACGAGTGTACATATGCTTGCATATCAGTGCATTTGGATATATGCATGTAGTTACATATGTAAATAAATGTGTGTGTGTTCGGACTGCATACAATGTACATATTTACATGAGTGAAATTTTAAATACGAAAATAGTTACATACAATACATATGAATGTACTGTTACAAAATATGTGAACAATTTAAAAAACTGCTGTTTTCAAAATGAGTGTTCTTTTATTCCAAATGAAGATTTAACTAACACATCAATGCATGCTCTCAAGCACTTTTGATTGTATGTAAGCAGAAGAGCCGTATAAAAACTAACTATTAAACTACCTGTTATGCAGACCGGCAGCAGTTGACATTAAGGAGCATCGAAAACCACATTCAAACATAAGTCTTAAGCACAAATTACTTGATGGATGTCGCTGAACCCAAAATAAATGGTATGTATTCAGCTAAGCCCCATTTAGTTACATTTTAAAATACATACATACTTATGTATGTGTATGGGGTAAGAGCAGGAGGGCCAGGGAAATTGAATTTTTAGATGATCCTTTATACCGCCTTAAGCTGGACTAACAGTGACTTCGAAACAGCAAGCTATGAATGAATTATCTCTTATCTTATGAAGAAAGGTGTTGAAAAAACATAAGGGACGCACAGTGGACGAAATGGCCGATTTAGCGGCGTTTAATTCAAATTTTGAAATGTGGAATGAGCCAATGTTTTTGAATTTTCGATTTTCAGTAATATTGGATTGCTTTTAATTTCGGATCAACTGGGAGCTGCTATGCATAACATAAATCGCATTTTTTGCAGTCTGGTGTTAGTAAATATTATTAAGTAAGTATTTGTGTTCTGTGTTTAATATGTTTTTGTTGTAATGAGCAGTTGGAGAGCCCTCTTTCCAGGGTCCCTCATAAAATGTCACTAGGTGAACTTTCCAGGAGCCGATGCTGTGTTGTAATCAAGTGTCAAAGCTAATTGTTTTTTATACCCTTGCAGAGGGTATATTATAATTGTCCAGATATTTGTAACGCATAGAAGGCAGCATCTCCGACCACATAAAGAATATATATGCTTGATCAGCATGACAAACTGAGTGGATATAGCCATGTTCGTATGTTATCTCCTCCGTCATTTTTAAAGCTATTGGGATCGGACGACTATAGCATATAGTTGCCCTAGAAACGACCGAACTATAGCCATAAGAACTACTTATAGTGACACAAACTTTTTTGTTTTCAGCGCAAACGTCCCCAAATTCCGCATTTATTAGTTTTCTAAGCCACTTCATAATTTCACCAAGTTTGATGATAATAGGACAACTATAAAGTATAGCTGCCATAGAAAAGTTAGGTTTAAAAAAGTCTTTGTAGAAAAGCTTTTTTGTTTTTAATACTATCGCTCCCAAACTTGTTATTGGTCAATGTTATATGGTTCCACACTAATTGCCACGTTTGAGCCAAATCGAATGACTATAGTCGAAAAAGTAGTTCTACTGAGAAAAACTTTTTTGTTTTCAATAACAGCGTCTTTATACTCTCCAGCAGAGATTAAAACCGAAACCGTAACCTTTATCCGCTAAAAACACTTTACAATTTGGAACCGAAATTTGTTGTAGAACCGTAACCCTATAACCTTTATTAACATAACCCTTTATCAGTACCGAAACAGAAACAAATATATGGGTTAATTTCAGTTTTTTCTCTACAAGTAAATATTTCTATAATCGTAAATTGATTTGATGTATGTACATTAGATCGGACCTCACAACGGCAAAATGAAAAAAAATAGGTCTCAGTATTTTCCAAGCTAATATTTGTGGTATAATTAATAATTGTGAAAATCGAAAAAGGTTAGTTAAGTTTAAAAAAAAAATAACTCAAGGCATGTTCGTCAAGTACAAATTTTTAAAACGAAATTATTATATTATTTCATTTGCTGTCATCTTTCGAAATAACATATAGTAGTAGTCTTTTATTATTTTTCAAATTCGAATAGTTTTTAAATAAAATCAACGCCGACTATTTCTAAATGAAACAAATATATGATAATAGGCAACACTGCGTATGAGTTATTCCCAAAAACTTTAGAGCCTAAACGCGCCAGTTAAAACTCGACTTCTTTTACTTATGTTTTTTTTACGCATACTATACTACAAAAAGCATCAGATAGTGGGGTGAGATCAGACATTTAAAATTTCATACTCAGCAGGTCCAATCTGATGTACATTGTACAATTAACATTGTTGCCGCCAATGTTGAATTTGGTTTTTTTAAGTTTGAATCCTACGTTTTGTTAAAATATCGCACATTTGAATGTAACCGTGCGATACACAGATCTAACTAACATCGATAGAATCTGGTCCTATGTTATAAACTATGTAGCATCACGAAGAAATTGGTGTCAATCGGGATTTAAAAGAGAAGCAAGAAGCTCACGATATATTTTAAGCTGGAGCTTCGCATAAAACGACTATATTTGTGAAATTAAAAATAATTATAATAAATTGTTTACTTATGTTGAGAAGTTTAGCCGATCCAAAAATGCAGGACTTCTGCTCAAATTAGCAGCAGCTAGTTCTGATTTATTTTCTGAAACCTAAGATGTGGGACAAAATTAGCGAAATGGTTATAGTTTCAGTTTCAGCAAAAGTTGTGGAATATTTTTTGGTCCGAGATAAAATGTTTCTTTATCTGCAGAGCAGCAAAATAACTGTATTAAATTGTTATCAAATTTGCACACTCAAATAATAGACAACATTAATTCGATTGAATGATCAGGGGAAACAGTAAAAACCAAGATTGTCGGAAATTTTCTGTGATGCAAAATATCCGAAAATGAAATATGTAGTTCTAATCAACAATAATCTGACACCTTCAACAAATTTGTTTCTAAAACACAAAAGATTGCTTAGGCTGGAATGACACTTTCAAATTGAAGGGACAGTTTTAGTCAGATTTATCCGTCTATGGGGAAAAGTCGTTGGTGTAAGCGAGTCAAAGTCTGCTTGAATTTCCCGCACTACGTTTTTGAAGAGGCTGGGTTGATACTCAATAGCGACTTTTGTCCATTAACAAAAAAGTAATACAATAATTGTCCCTCAAAATTTAAAGTGTCATCCCAGCCTTAACAAGATAGACGCCAGAGGACTGTAACGAGCTGTCACGAGTAAGCTCGTTCACCCGTGCTACAAATGCAATACAAGCAAACTCAACGCTCGTACATCGCTGAGCTCGTTCAAGAAGTATATACAAAAGAAAAAATGCAAAAGCACTCGTGTATCTGCCGATAATGGTATGTACGACCTCGTGTATTTGCAAGTACAAACACCCGCGTTGACTCGTAGCTTTCGCCACGAGTTTTCGCGAGTTCTTGTTTCCGAAATCCAAGATCTATTGCGGGCTGCGTGCGATCACAACTCTTACACGAGTAACACAACTGTTACATACTCGCAAAAACAACAAATTGTTAAGCCAAAAGAGATAGCATGATTTTGGCATGTATTCGACGGCAACTTTTTTATTTATGTTTGCAAATGGGGCCGCATTTGTCTGCATGATTTGTCAAAGTGATATTTTATAACCGTAGCCGTAACCGAAACCGAAATCCGAGACAGAATAAGGCCCAATTTTTCAAAAGTTGCGGTTAGGTACCGGCCGGTCAAATTTGCCGGCCGGAATTACCAGAGGTTAAGTCTTTTAGTTTTCTCAACGAGACTTACCGGCAGGTTCACCCGATAGCGATTAATTTCTATCGCTGCAAAAGTGTGACCTGACACTGTCGACCAAACAGCTGTTTGTTTTGGCTTTTTTTTAATGCTATTGTTGTCGCTGGTAATTATTTGGCAAAATAATTATATAAAATTGCTTGCGATTATGAATCAATGTGAAACACCGAAAAGACCAAGAGCGAAGAACTTTTCTGCGGGTGAGGAACATTTGCTTGTAGACTTTTTGAGTCAAACAAATGCATTTTGGAGAACAAAAAGAGGGATGCGGGTACCTGGAAGCAGAAAGCCTGGGCTTGGAGATCAGTTTGCCGCCAAGCCGAAGTTCATCGCCCTTGGAAAGACTTACGGGATTAGTTAGAGAATTACAAAAAACGATCGCGAAAATAATTCGCAATTACGAAGCGGGAGACTTCTCGAACTGTGGCGGCATTCGCAGCACCGCTGGAGTCTTGTCTGTTTCCAAAAAATTCGTGGCATGATCCCAAGCTCAGCCACAAGATTGGAAAATGTGGTTGATAATGATGGTACGTTTTTATTTATGATATGTAAGCTTTAAAAATATTTAATAGACTTCTAAAATTGTAGCAAAAATCAATAGCGTTGGAATCTTCATTAACTGCACGGTTTGCCGAAGGAAGTCTGACTCAACAGAAGTCGCCCGCAATGATAAGGAAGAATCCACTTGCATAAGAGCGCAGCGCCACCATAAGTTTGCTCTCTGACAACAATCCACGATTCCTGTTAACAATCGAAATCATAATAAATTGAATCACAACTGAAGTTAAGGTTTTACCTGTTACTTAGCGAAGATATTTGCTCTAATCCTAGCAAGAATTATTTGACATGCTGAGTTTGTTAACCTGCATCGTTGAACAAATTTGGCAGCATCCAGATCAGTAAAATTTTAAATACTCTCCCTGTACTCTCTCGCATTATTTATTCATTGCTCCGTCTTGGGTTATGTGGGTATAACCACCACCATGTTGGCCATTGTGGTAATTCCGTTCCTGGTGCTGGCCGTGCGTGTGGATAATATTTTCATTATGGTGCACACGTATCAGCGGTTAGATTACTATCGGTATACCACATCGCATGAAGCGATTGGTGGTGCCATTGGCCAGGTGGGCCCTTCGATTTCGTAGACGGCGGGCAGTGAGTTTGCCTGCTCTTACCGCCTGAATCTTCCATTTCCATCGCGTGGATGTAAGAAATTTGTTTATTTATAAAGAATTTGTTTTGGCAATTGACACAGTAAACAATACAAATTTTGAACACAGCTGTTTGTCGATCGATAAAAATATCGATAATTCTATCGCAACTTGCCGGCAGGTTAAAATTTGACCCCCTCGTGAGGCAGCAGTTAACTTTGCCGCTCGGTTCTCGCCAAATACAGCATGAGACACGCAAATTCGGCTAACCTGCCGGTAAGTTTGACTAACCGGACATTGAGAAATTGGGCCTAAGATTAATAACCGTAACCCGTACCGAAGCCCATACCCCACAAACGTAATCGGAAAAAAGCGATCGGCAAAAACTGAAACCGTAACCCCAGCAGTTAGTTGTTTCGGTTTTAATCTCTGCTTTCCAGTCATGAATATTATTTTTAAATTATTTTATATTATAATTATTATATAATTCAAATTATATAAATCAAATTTCAAAGTATTTCGTATTCTATCCTAACCAATGGGAACCGAACCCCTGAGAACCGGTTCTGTTCGGGTTTTTTGCGGTTCACGAACCGGGCCATGAACCATGCGCTCTATTTTTGACTCCTCGAAGCTGAACCCGAACCGGACCACTTTATTGAAATGGAGGTTGGGTTCACTAATTTAATTAATTTATTAAACGATACATCCAGCGAAAAATTTAATATCCAGAGATTTCAGCCATGAATTTAACACTGACAGGGCCTACTACGTCATGACCTTCTCTTCTTTCAGGCATGATTTCAGTACTGAACTCATGGGTTAGTTTCATGGGTAGTACTGAAAACAATATGAAATCAGTCATGAATTGGAGCAATTCCTACTTCTCAGGTCTGAATCAGCACTGACAAAATCAGTACTGAGGCGTTGAACTGCAGGGTATCTAACTGCACCGACAAACATTCTTCTACTATGTTCAGTACCAGTACATATTGGCTGCAGTATTCTCAGACCCGAGATTTCATATTTTGATTACAAAAAACAGTTGCAAAGCAACTGACTCAACGTCTGATTGTGAAGAAGAGAAGCTTATGAAAGCAATAAACAAATATCAAATACTAAACCTGTGAATGATGTTATATTCAATTCAATTCAATTTATTTTCTCTTCGCTTAGACATAACAACTTGTGAGATCCTATCATTACAAAATTAGTAACGGGTATATCGAAGTTGGTTAGAGCCGACTTTAACTTACGCTCTCGTTCTACTTAGACTAGGGATCTCTTTTGGAATTTTCAAATTTGGAATTTGATCATGTCTTATGTTTCTAATCATATACGTGGGGAGAAATTGTTTGCAAAAACCCGAGTTTTTTTTATACCCGTTACTCGTAGAGTAAAAGGGTATACTAAAGTCGTGCAAATGTATGTAACAGGCAGAAGGAATAATTTCCGACCATATAAAATATATATATTCTTGATCAGCATCAACAGCCGAGTCGATATAGCCATGTCCGTCTGTCCGTCCGTCCGTCTGTCTGTATGAACACCTAGATCTCAGAGACTAGAAGAGCTAGAGCAACCAATTTTGAAATGTAGACTCCTATTGTCTGCACGCAGATCAAGTTTATTTCAAATTTTTGCCACGCCCACCCCCGCCCCCACAATACAAAATGTTGAATAACTCCCACAATTTTTGAGATATCGATCTCAAATCGAAAACTGAAGTTATATTCGCAACATCTATATAAGCCCTCCAATTTTCATCAAGATCGGATGATAAATAGCCGAGTTTAAAAATGTTGCATACTTTTCGGCTGCCTCACCTCAGGCACACAGGATGGCTATTAAACATTTCTATGCATGAGTAACGGGTATATCGAAGTCGGTTAGAGCCGACTTTAACTTACGCTCTCGTTTAGGATTTTGTTTTGTGTTACTTGCAATTTACCGATGTGACTTTTTGCAATATCAGCCAGAATGGGGCACCATAAAATATAACCGCTTGAAAAATCGATCTAAACAGGTACATTTTGTTTTCAATGCTTAGGCGTGAGTTCCTATTAATGAATGGGTAAAAGAGTTCGGATTAAGATGTTAACTTTTTTCAAGGAGTAATTTAAGTGGTCTTTGAAGGTTAGTTTTTTTATCTAACATGATTCCTAAATATTTTACACTTTTTTCCCATTCTATGTCTACTTGGTTAAGATTTATGTGACTGTCAGGGAGGAACATGCTTTTACGTTTTTTGGTAAAGAATATGGCCAGCGTTTTTTCGGAGCTTACTTGTATTTTCCTAGGCCGGGAGTGGCGTACCAGTTGTATGTGTGGCTGCTGGTGCGGGAGGTTGTGGGTTCGATCCCGCCTCAGACCATCTAATAGAAAAAGTTGTTTCTTTCATTAGAAAAAAGCTTTTACACACCCGGTCACCTTCACCAGCTACTGGCGCCAGCTGTGAAGTAACTAGCCATGAAAAAGCAAAAATTCTTTAACTATTGCCGTTCGGATTCGGCGTTAAACTGTAGGTCCCTTTCTCTTGTGCGAAAAATTATAAGCACACACGCCAAGAGATTGAGAGCAGCTTGGCCCTGGCCCTCCTGGAGAGGTGCTGTTTTAGCCAATTTTACATATTACATTACTTGTATTTTCCACTTTGCAAAGTAGCAGACAGAAAAGATTATGAAATGCGTCCTGAAGGCTACCAGATATGTCAGCAGATAATGTTCCTGAGCAAAGGATCGCGTTGTCATCCGCAAAAATAGATGCAGTGCATCCTCTTAGATTTGGAAAGTCCGAGGTAAATATATTATAAAGAATGGGTGAAAGACCCCCAGAACCTTGGGGACAACCTGCCTTTATATTATAAGAACTGCAAATGATCTGTTTTGGAGAAAGCTTTGAATTATTTTTGACAATTCAGTGGGGAAGTTCATTTGGTTCACTTTAAAAAGAAGTCCATTATGCCATGCAGAGTGTAACGCAGCTTTTATATCTAAAAGCACCATTCCAGTGGACAACGATCTTAAGAAATTGGTTTTAACAATTTTCTTAATTCTTTCGAGCGAATGTATTGTGCTATGTTCCCTTCGGAACCCGAATTGTTGCGAGGGAAGGATATCATTATCTTCAACAAATATCGTTAGTTTATTTTTAGTAACTTTTCGACAATTTTGCAAAATGAGGAAAGCAGACTTACAGGACGATAAGAAGAAGAAAGCTCAGGAGGATTTCTAGCTTTCCTAATTGGGATAACTTTTGACAGTTTCCAAGTCTTGGGAAAATAACAGAGGCGCAAACATTTATTTATTACTCTAGTGTCAAATTTAACTCCCTTGCGAGGAAGAGCTTTTAAAATTATGCTTTCGATGCCATCCAGACCGGGAGATATCTAAGTTTTTAGATTTTTTATAATGTTAGTTATTTCCTGAGGTCGTACAAGATATTGATCTTCTGGGCTGGGAGAGATTAAACAAAGTGAAGTTATATAGTTGTCGACCTCGGCCACAG
This sequence comes from Lordiphosa magnipectinata, assembly GCA_037044535.1. Classification (NCBI taxonomy): domain Eukaryota; kingdom Metazoa; phylum Arthropoda; class Insecta; order Diptera; family Drosophilidae; genus Lordiphosa; species Lordiphosa magnipectinata. The sequence goes on from JBAMBO010001951.1 coordinate 613,925, forward strand.
TGGCTGCATCGCTAAAACTGTTAGTTAACATATGATTGAAAGACAAGGTCTTGGCTAACAGTTGCGCCTTTTGCTCAGGGGTAGAATAGCGCACGGCATTGTCGCTTAAACTTGGCATATCAAGTTGCTTCTTCTTTATGACTTTTGTTAGTTTCCAAAAGTGAGAAGAATTTTTGTCTAATGAGGATAAGAGATTGTTGCAAGACTCATTTCTGTATTGGAAAACTTTGAGATGCCCTGGTTAAACCATTTTAAGAGAACTAAATGTCTCTGCCAGTTGCGACGGTGTTGGTTTCTTTGTTTAATTAGGGTTTGAATATTTCTAGGAAGTGGCTTCTCTGTGAATTTAACTGCTTGCTTAGGGATGCTGTCTCTCTTCGCAATGTGGATGACCTCGTTAAAGTCACTAATCAACTGATCAACTCCGTCAGAGTTATCAACTGTAATTAAGTTATTGCTTGGGAGTAATGTGTTAATAATTCTTGCAAACTTAGCCCAGTTTGCTTTTCTTATATCGTAGCGATACGAATTGACAATTACAGGACAAGTATCTAGTATGGTTTGTTCCGGTAGGTGGTCAGATCCTAGGTTGTTCATAACACTAGTGTTCGATAGCAGTTGCGCTCTGTTAGTTAAAAATATATCAAGAGTGGACCCCTGGCTTCTACTACTAGCAGGGATATGGGTGTGGTCTGCAGGATTTGATATATTAATGCTAGATGAGGCTAGGAGATCGTGCAGAATATTGCCATAAGAGTTTGATCTACTACAACCCCATAGTCGATGGCGACAGTTAAAGTCACCTCCCAACACGAAATTTCTATCTATGCTTGACAGCTTCCGTATGTCTGCCGTAAATAGTTGTTTTCTCTCTGAGTCTGAGCGTCCCCCAGGGAAATAGCAACAATATACTGCAGCCTGAATAGATTCAATAATTTTGGTATTGGGGAGAGGTGGCAAGGTATGGCGAATATATTTTTCTAATGATTATAGCTACTCCTCCCACTCTATTCTCTGTTCTATCCTTTCTATAACAGTGATAATTTATATTTTTGATTGAAATCGAGTTGGTTAACCAGGATTCGGTAAGTAGTCAAATGTCGAATTTGTTTAGGAAAAGGAATTTAAATAGTTTATCTTTTTGTTTTTAATGCCTCTTGCATTCCACGTCACAATTGTTAATTGGTCTAACATTATACAAGAAATTTGCAAGCTAAAGAGGTAATGACCTCGAACTGGTCTGCTTTTGACTTACAGTTTTTTAAGTTATTAAATAATTCAAAAGTCAAGTTCTTAATTTTCTCTACCGAAAATAGATCCTGGCTATTGTTTGACTGAATGGATGGGTTGACTGGCGTGGCCCCACGCTCGTAATGTGATTTTTGAAGACTCGGATAAGCAGCACTATCGTTTAGACGGGGCGGCACGATATAAGATTTTTCATGGAATCCAGTGCGTCTGTGTTGCGTTTGTACTCTCAGGCTAATGTAGTTTTGGCAATCAGGGGAATTCGATTTATGAGCACCACTGCAGTTGGCGCATTTAATTTTAGAGCTCTCCTGACACTCTGACGTGGTGGGGCTTCCCGCACAGTTTGAGCAATATGGTTTAACGGCACCGCGATTTGCTCCATACCCGAACATTTAACAATTGTAGCACCGCGTAACTGTGCTGCTATTGCTTTTTTGATATTCCCACTTAACTCTGATGTGGTTTATGACCGAATGATTTTTCCTTAGGTCGTTAAGAGTGGTTGACTTTTTTGTAAAGTACTCGACGTACAATACTAAAACACTTTTATTGGTTCTTTTCTTTTCGACTCATTTTACATCGATGCAGTCTAAACTCATTTCAATAAGCGCAGTTTTAACTAATTCGGGATCCATGCTGTCAAGCCCCAGAAGCAGGGCTTTGTAGGCCCTATCATTTTTATTGGCATAAGAGAAATACTCGTACTTCCCATTCATGTAAGCACAGGCTGCTTCATAGTCCTTTGACTCCATAGTCGTTTGACACAGTGCAGCTTAACTCCAATTGAGATCTTCCTTATTGAGTACATACTGCAGTTGATTGCTTTGCAAATCTTATGCAATTCATCTGCTGGGCATTTGAGCGCCGTTATTGGCGAAACAAACGCTTTAGTTTTCTCTTCGATTTGCTCGCTATCATCGTTATCAGCTTCAACGGGATCATCAACAGTTTGAAGAGGAGAAAAGTAGTTGGAGTTAGGGCTCGATCGTTGTCCGGTGTCTATTATTAGCAGCTTCTTCTGCAAACGAGGCAATATTTCGGAGTCGCTCTTTGGTTTTGCTCTCTTAATTTTGGTTGGATTGTTTTGATACTTGTCTAAGTGAATTGCTTTGTTTTGCGACGATGCGGTTGCTGTTGTGTTTAGCTCAAGCTCTCATCCAAGACTGAATGATGTTATATACTTCTTTGCAAATTGTCAAAGAGCACATACATTACATACATCGACAAATGTTTTAAAATTTTGGAAAGGTCATAAAAACGAAGTCTTTAAAAAAATTGCCTTTCTATACTAGCAGTTCCAGAAACTCAGGTATCAGTTGAACGAGCATTTTCTACACTTAAGCTTGTTCTTTCTGATTTACGAGCTAGTATAGATGAACAGCTCCTGGAAGATATAATGCCTAAACTAAGCAGTTCCTAAAAATTGTTAATGTCAGCTAACGCATTTGATAATTACAATAACTTAAGTATTAAATATTATGATTAAGTATATGAATAGAGAGGTATATAAATTTCATTATCAACGTAGAATCAATAAATCGAAAGTCAAACTATTCTTATTTGTTCAAGCGAACCAAGGATCGAACCAAAACTTTGGGTTCAGTGGTTCCAGGAACCCGTCCGCGTACCGAACCTTGGACTTTACAATGAGTTCGAACCCCCGGACCGAACCTTTTTCAGAATTTTTAAGGCTTGCAGCCGTGATCCTAACAAAACGAGTTTCAAGCCAATCGGATGAAAAATAGTTTTTTTGCATGCAGAATGTTCCGGGCATTTTCACACCCTGTGGGCGGATTTTCCGGCATAGGGAAATCACATTTCAAATTATTTCGTATTCCATCCTTATTGATTTTTTATTTATTCAGAGTTAAGTTTAACAATGTTCTGTTAAACACGAATTTAAAAATTAATCCAATTAAATTCCAATTAGAATCCAGCTAATAGCAAACTCTGACACGGTGGGACAAATTTATTGGCCAATGCCAGCGATGGTCCATCTCACTGCATAAGTGGTCAGAGTGCACACTAGCCGTGGAATGAATGTTTTAGTTGAGGAATGACATTAAGGAGTTCTTAACGTCTATAATAAATCCATCTATAGAAAATAGGTGATAGTACTCATTGTAAGCAAGGCACAGGCAACGGAAGGGGTCTCGATGAGCATAGTTTGTTAGGCGCCGCGGTAGGTAGATAGGTTACACACCTCGAGTCGAGATGCTCTAAGTGGCACCGACAAATTAATAAAGGATAAAAGAGTCAATCTCGCCAGCCAATAGCTTGTGGATGAAAACAACAGCATGACAGATTCTTCTGGATTTACGTGATGGTAGGTCACTTAGGCGCAATCTCTGTTCATAGAGATAGATTTGGTGTAAAGGTGTAAAGGAGTTTGGTGGTGTAGGGATCATTAAATTTTTTTGACTATCTCTTGATAATCCAAGTACGCTTTATGCCTTGTTGCAAATCACAGAAATATGACTTTTAATGCTCAGACTGGGTTCGAAAAATATACTCAAATCATTGACCTTGTATATGCGAACTAGCGGTTCTGTAAAAAGTCATAATATTGCACTTTGCAATATTAAGGGGAAGACGATTCAGGCAACACTAAAAAGAACTTGCGGAATGTCGTTAATGAATAGGTTGAATAACAATGGACCAAGATGACTGCCCTGTGGAACTCCAGAAGTGACGCGAACGAGTACGGATACAGCAGACTTAAATCGCACACGTTGGAACCGAAGAAAGCTGTATGGTAGACCTACTAAACATAATTTATATAGAAGTAAATTATGATTCACTGAATCAAAGGCTTTGCTAAAATCCGTGTAGATGTCATCAATTTGTTTACGATGAAGAAATTCCTAGGTAGGTTAGTTTAAACCGAACGTCGACGTATAAAGCCGTGCTGGGATGGGCTCAGGATGGGTTGGCAAAAATGTTGTAGTTGGGAAGTAATTATTCGCTCGAATAGTTTAGGAATTGCAGAAAGCTTACAGATTCCTCTGTAAATGGCTATATCGGACCTAGACCCTTTTTTATGAATTGGAATGATAAGCGATTTCTTCCATATTAGGGGGAAATCACCAAGCTCAATGTATAGATTAAACAGCTTTAGAAGGGGATCGCAAAAGAAATCAGCGCAATATTTAAGGACGCAGCTAGGGACATTGTCTGGTCCAGGTGAAAATTACGGCTTAAGTGCCTTTAAATTAGATAGAATACAACTCTTATTCTGTTTATACACAAACAAAATATCATGATAAATGCTCCTCAAAGTATGCTTTGTTTATAAATAATTATCCTGAAAAATTTAATTAGCGTGAGTTGGCTGGCTCTAGGTCCGAAAAAGTTGCGTTTGTTCACAACTTTAAACAACTTATGCATTGTACCACCAAAAAGAGCTGGTTGCCTATACAGAACTGTTTCATCGTTATCCCTAACGTCTCTTCAGAAGGCTTTTCGCTGAAAATACTAAATTTATATTTGGCTTAACACTTAATTTTTTGAATGATTGGTGTGGATTATGTAGTACCGTGTCACAACTGACCATAAATTTTCTTATTTAAATGGGTAAATTTAAAAGAAAATATAGTTTGCATACTTTTAAGGGCATTTATCATGATAATTTGTTTGTGTATAAACGGGGTATGTGATCCATTATTGGAGGGTGAATGCAGTTAGAACGACTAATATGGTGAGGGTAAATTGGAGAATCATCGTAGTTCGTATCCGGACGAGCATAGCAGAGCTGGAAAAAGAGGCAAATAGGCTGGCTATGTCACAATCATTCTCAGCATTGGCATTATAGAAATGAAATGAAGGGGGTCATTATGAAAGTCCTGCTTACACCTAAGTAGGTAATTGCTATAACATTCCTCATTATGCTGTTCAAATTCAGAACGAACCACCTCATATTTAGCGAAGTCAGTCTGAGATCCAGAGCGCTTAAATTTTTAAAAGTCGAGACTTTTTGATTTTTATGCTAGTCAATTGCTGAGTGAACCATAAAGCAGAGCGAGAAGAAGTAGGAGGATTAAAGCTAGGACGCAGACATTGAAAATTCCAAAAAGAGCGTCATAAAAAGCACAAGAAACCGAGTTTCAAATCAATCGGATGAAAAATAGTTTTTTGCATGTATAATTTTCCGGCCATTTTCCTCCTGAGCGAATTTTCATAGATCGGGAAAACACGTGTCGAATTATTTCGCGTACTATGCTTACAAAACAAATTTCATGTCAATCAATTTTTCCCGTACAAATTTTTCCGACGCTTTTCCGACTTTTCCGGTTGGAATTTTCCAAAAACTCGTCTTATTACGGATTTTCACGATTAATGGAAACTCCTGTCCAACTTTCAGCCTTCTATCTCTTACTGTTTGCGCTCTGCGTTGATTGCCAATCAGTCAGTCTGTCAGTCAGGACACACTTTTTATATATAGAGTAGACTAGCATATAACCCGTCGCGCTTCGCTGCGTCGCCATCAGTATATATTATCGCTACCGTTATCGTGATCGTAATCGTTATCGTGATCGTTATCGTTACATTTCAAATTATTTTGTATTCTATTCTTACAAACCGAGTTTCAAGTCAATCGGATGAAAAATAATTTTTTCCATGCAAAATTTTCCGACCATTTTCCTCCTGGGCGGATTTTCCAAAATCCAAAACCCCGTCTTAGTACGCATTTTCACCACTAAAGGAAACTCCTGTCCAAATTTCAGCCTTCTATCTCTTACCGTTTGCGCTCTGCGTTGATTGCCAATCAGTGAATCAGGACAAACTGTTTTATATGTAGAGTAGATTATTTCCACACAATTTTGGGGAGTTTGATGAAAATCGGATAAATATATCGTAAAGCTGGCATATAACACACTGGCAAGAAAATGGTTAAAGTAGTGGCGCCATCTATTGCAGAGTTTGGTAAAAAGCTCAGCTTATATTGTTCGACGCTAAAATTAAATTTTGGAATGAAAATAATTTAAAGCCATAATTTTTATAAAATATACAATCTGCCAGGTTATGTAAACTTCGGCCGAGCCGAAGTTAGCTTTTCTCTATTTTTCTTTTTTTAATTTCGTCTATCGTAAATGTAAAATGACTACCAGCTCCTGTAAGTTTTAGCAATGCTTGTTAAAATTAATTTTTTGCAGTTGCAATGTCGGTTTCGAAAAGGTACCGTTTTTTCATTTTGCGTGATGAGGCAGTGCCTTGGAAAAAATTTTCGTGATGGAAGCGCACATACATATCTACGAATATAATTAATAATTATAAATGTCATGATAACCAATTGCTTGAAAGAATGGTTAGATCCACACACCTCCAAAAACGTATAAATGACCAGTAAAATAAGTACTTAAACCCATGCCCACAACGATTCCCTACTTTTAAACAAATTATCCTGCAGCGAACTTGTGGCGACAATGCAATAAAGCCAGCCTATACGAAGCTGGAAAGAGAAGTGCATCCAAAGTATTATAATATTAATAATAATAATATGAATATTACTAGATAACTGCGGAAACTACATAATGTGCAGAAGGAGATAGTGGTCTTCCTGTTAGTTGTACTCTAGATGAAGCCTTGAGTCTTCTCATTAATGCAGATCTTACAAAGGGAAAATGTTTGTGAATGAATAATCGTGGTTTTGCATGCGGAGTTCAGATCACAAAATTTTAATACCTGGAGCTGACATAATAAACAATGTTAGACTACCAATTGGAATGATGTTGGAAAAAGCTCTGGAGGCTAGGAATAGGGACCTTCGAAGTTTTCGATTGTTTCAATGGAGTACTGCTTCTTACTTCGGACCCAATGATTTCTTCATTGACTAAAGCTCCATCCAGGTCTTTGAGAAGTAATTTAATTGACACTGAAGTAAAAAAATCTCCGTAAAATAAATAATTCCAGTCTGAAATTGCATTTAATGCTAGTTCAAACTCAGATTAACATTGTTTATTTAATATATAATTTTAATTAATATGAAAAGAATTTTTTTCAGAATTTATTTGTTTTTATTTCTTTATTTCCTATCTTAAAAACCAAAAAACAGCTTGGGATTATCTTAATTACTTTGGAAAATAATAATTTAATTCAGCTAAATTGGTCGTTTTGTCTTATGTGGGACGCGGCTATCAAAACTCAAAAATCTTTTTTTGTACGATAATTTTATTGGCCGGGTGTAGTGCAGCCGTCGTGGGTGTGCCCGCTGATGCGGGAGGCGTGGGTACCGCCTCGGAATATCCAATTCATAAAAATGTTTCGTTAAAATCTTCTATGCAACCGGTCAGCTTCACCCAGCTCTTGGCTCCAGCTGTGAAGTAACTAGCCATGAAGAAGCTTCTCTAACTTTGTCGTTCGGATTTGACTTTAAACTTTTAGGTTTCTTTCTCTCGTGTGAAAATTTCAAGCACACAAGCCCAGAGATTGAGAGAAGCTGGGCTTGGCCCTTTGGGGCTGTAAAGCCAAGTACTACTGTGGGCAAGAAATACCGATTTTTTTACTCTGTACCGAAGGTACATAGAGTATATTAAGTTTGTGCAAAAGTATGTAACAGCTTCTTATACTTGCAGGCAGATCAAGTTTATTTTCAATTTTTGCCATGCCCCCTCCCGCCCCCGCAATTTGGAAAAAACGTCATATCTCCCACAGTTTAGTCAAAATTATTTATCGATTTTCTGAAGGAATGATAAAGATCGGATGAACGATCACGCCAACCACCGCTATATTCAAACAACCACAATTTTTGGGAGAGAGAGAGAAACTTAGAAATGAGTATAATAAAAATATTGCCCGATAACCGCGTGACTCCTTGGATGTATTATAATATTATAGTCGGGAGAAAATGAACTGGTGCAGAGTATGTTATAGTCGGGCGTGACCGACTTTCTCACTTGTTTTGGAATTCCGATTGCGAAAAATGTTTTTATTTATAAGTTGGCAAAATTGTCACTGACATCTGTGCAAAAAAAAACAGGTAAAAATATTTATTAGAGTGTGAGGCACGAGTCCTTTTCGAATTTCAGGGAAAAACAGAATCATTTATTCGTATTCATTTCGCCTGAGTTAGCACCATTTGACTGCTGGCAATTCGCTAATCTCAAGAGACTGCTCCGTGGACACCGCTTTGAATCGATAAAAGAGATAGAAACCGAATCGAAAAAGGAATTGAGGGACATACCGGAAGAGGACTTTGCAGCATGTTTTACAAATTAGAAAAAAACGTTAGCACAACTGTATTGCATCAATGGGGACTACTTTGAGGTGGATGAAATGAATTTACAAGAATAAATAAAGATTTTTTGATATATTATATAAACAAATTTCCGTTATTTTTTGCCCTCAGTAGTTTTATACAATATTCATTTAAAGCCGTATTTCAAATTGAAAACGTTAGATACGGGTTAGAATAGATAGTTGGAATGCTCCGATCTTTAGTTCAAGTTACTTCGGACGACCTTGGTGCCACTTATAGTGCCCTTAGCTGATCTGTTGTGTTTAAAACCATACAAGGCTGTATTTATAAGTTCTTTCTCAATGCGTTATTAGCAAAGTCCATAATTGCAGATGTATTCTTGCGATAACAGCACGATCCTTTTCATTGGGTATCTGTTGCGGTACCTTGCACATTTTGGTGAAGAGGATGGTCTTGTCCGTATTGATATTGAGTCCGACTCCTTCCGCCCACTCACGTATCTCCCTGAGCGTGTGTTAAATTATATCATTTTTATACACTTGAAAAGTGTATTGTAATTTTGCCCAGGAGTTTGCAACGCATAGAAGGAATCATCTTCATCTTCTTTTGGCTGCACGCTGCTAATATGTCGGAATCGCCCGGTTCGGATGACTACTTCTTGTAGTCAAAGGTTAAAAATCGCTAACCTTAGAACTAGCCATAGAAACGATCGTTCGAAAAATGGGTTTTTGTGAGAAAACCTTTACTTTTTCAATGTTAGCGTTCTTAAACTCGGTCATTATTAAAATTAAATGTTTTCTAAATGCTATCCTTTGGAGCGAGTTTTTCAAGTGTAATACAACTTCGGCACACATACATAGACCTATCTGCAACATCAACTAACAAATAGCAGAGTAAATTGTAAGCAGCTATCTGTAACATAGCAGCTATCTATAGAAATCGGCACTTAGTAAATAAGATCTGTGCAAAATTATGTGACAATCAGAAGCAAGCACCTCATCTTATAAAGTGTGTATATTCTTGATCACCAACAGCCGATACGATAGAGCCATATAAACGCACAGATTTCAATTAAGGCAAGAGCTAGATGCTTGACGAGTTTGGAACATATACTCTTAACACTTGTAGGTAAATCAAGTATATTTTCAATTTCGGCCACGCCGAAAAAGGCATATCTCTCTCATTTTGTTAGATAGTTGGTTCGTACTTATTAGAGGGGGAACGATCAAATTGAAAACTACCTCTATGCTATGCAAAAGATATGTCTGATAACCTGCAGCAGGGAGCACCGATCACATGAAAAACGAGAGCGTAAGTTACAGGGCTCTAACCGACTTCGATATACCCGTTACTCATGAAAACAAATGTTTAATAGCCTTCCTGTATGCCTAAGATGGGGCAGCCGGAAAGTATGCAACATTTTTTAACTCGGCTATTTATCATCCGATCTTGATGAAAATTGGAGGGCTTATAGATGTTGCGAATATAAATGAAAGTTTTAAATTTGAGATCGATACCTCAAAAATTGTGGGAGTTATTCAACATTTTTTATTATGGGGGCGGGGGTGGGCGTGGCAAAAATTTGAAATAAACTTGATCTGCGTGCAGACAATAGGAGTCTACATTTCAAAATTGGTTGCTCTAGCTCTTCTAGTCTCTGAGATCTAGGTGTTCATACAGACAGACGGACAGACGGTCAGACGGACAGACGGACATGGCTATATCGACTCGGCTGTTGATGCTGATCAAGAATATATATACTTTATATGGTCGGAAATGATTCCTTCTGCCTGTTACATACATTTGCACGACTTTAGTATCCTTTTACTCTACGAGTAACGGGTATAATTAGTACCCGCCTACCCAATGTGCAAATCCTTCGTAAATAATGTAGCCTACAAGAGTTTCTCGAAACTAAAACGAATCGGAAAGCGAAACTTCTTACGCTTTCTTAGTTGGCAAAAAGTATTACAACCGCCAATAATACTCTTCTTAGCACTTTTTTAATTATAACTCGAGTCTGAGAAAACCTTTACTTTTTCAATGTTAGCGTTCTTAAACTCGGTCATTATTAAAATTAAATGTTTTCTAAATGCTATCCTTTGGAGCGAGCTTTTTCAAGTGTAATACAACTTCGGCACACATACATAGACCTATCTGCAACATCAACTAACAAATAGCAGAGTAAATTGTAAGCAGCTATCTGTAACATAGCAGCTATCTATAGAAAAGAGAAATCGGCACTTAGTAAATAAGATCTGTGCAAAATTATGTGACAATCAGAAGGAAGCACCTCATCTTATAAAGTGTGTATATTCTGGCACCAACAGCCGATACGATAGAGCCATATAAACGCACAGATTTCAATTAAGGCAAGAGCTAGATGCTTGACGAGTTTGGAACATATACTCTTAACACTTGTAGGTAAATCAAGTATATTTTCAATTTCGGCCACGCCGAAAAAGGCATATCTCTCACATTTTGTTAGATAGTTGGTTCGTACTTATTAGAGGGGGAACGATCAAATTGAAAACTACCTCTATGCTATGCAAAAGATATGTCTGATAACCTGCAGCAGGGAGCACCGATCACATGAAAAATTAGTACCCGCCTACCCAATGTGCAAATCCTTCGTAAATAATGTAGCCTACAAGAGTTTCTCGAAACTAAAACGAATCGGAAAGCGAAACTTCTTACGCTTTCTTAGTTGGCAAAAAGTATTACAACCGCCAATAATACTCTTCTTAGCACTTTTTTAATTATAACTCGAGTCTGAGAAAACCTTTACTTTTTCAATGTTAGCGTTCTTAAACTCGGTCATATTAAAATTAAATGTTTTCTAAATGCTATCCTTTGGAGCGAGCTTTTTCAAGTGTAATACAACTTCGGCACACATACATAGACCTATCTGCAACATCAACTAACAAATAGCAGAGTAAATTGTAAGCAGCTATCTGTAACATAGCAGCTATCTATAGAAAAGAGAAATCGGCACTTAGTAAATAAGATCTGTGCAAAATTATGTGACAATCAGAAGGAAGCACCTCATCTTATAAAGTGTGTATATTCTTGATCACCAACAGCCGATACGATAGAGCCATATAAACGCACAGATTTCAATTAAGGCAAGAGCTAGATGCTTGACGAGTTTGGAACATATACTCTTAACACTTGTAGGTAAATCAAGTATATTTTCAATTTCGGCCACGCCGAAAAAGGCATATCTCTCACATTTTGTTAGATAGTTGGTTCGTACTTATTAGAGGGGGAACGATCAAATTGAAAACTACCTCTATGCTATGCAAAAGATATGTCTGATCTGCAGCAGGGAGCACCGATCACATGAAAAATTAGTACCCGCCTACCCAATGTGCAAATCCTTCGTAAATAATGTAGCCTACAAGAGTTTCTCGAAACTAAAACGAATCGGAAAGCGAAACTTCTTACGCTTTCTTAGTTGGCAAAAAGTATTACAACCGCCAATAATACTCTTCTTAGCACTTTTTTAATTATAACTCGAGTCTGAGAAAACCTTTACTTTTTCAATGTTAGCGTTCTTAAACTCGGTCATTATTAAAATTAAATGTTTTCTAAATGCTATCCTTTGGAGCGAGCTTTTTCAAGTGTAATACAACTTCGGCACACATACATAGACCTATCTGCAACATCAACTAACAAATAGCAGAGTAAATTGTAAGCAGCTATCTGTAACATAGCAGCTATCTATAGAAAAGAGAAATCGGCACTTAGTAAATAAGATCTGTGCAAAATTATGTGACAATCAGAAGGAAGCACCTCATCTTATAAAGTGTGTATATTCTTGATCACCAACAGCCGATACGATAGAGCCATATAAACGCACAGATTTCAATTAAGGCAAGAGCTAGATGCTTGACGAGTTTGGAACATATACTCTTAACACTTGTAGGTAAATCAAGTATGTTTTCAATTTCGGCCACGCCGAAAAAGGCATATCTCTCACATTTTGTTAGATAGTTGGTTCGTACTTATTAGAGGGGGAACGATCAAATTGAAAACTACCTCTATGCTATGCAAAAGATATGTCTGATAACCTGCAGCAGGGAGCACCGATCACATGAAAAATTAGTACCCGCCTACCCAATGTGCAAATCCTTCGTAAATAATGTAGCCTACAAGAGTTTCTCGAAACTAAAACGAATCGGAAAGCGAAACTTCTTACGCTTTCTTAGTTGGCAAAAAGTATTACAACCGCCAATAATACTCTTTTTAGCACTTTTTTAATTATAACTCGAGTCTTTAGTACGTTTGTGAATATTTATCGAGTTTTCTTGGTGCTCGAATATTTGAAAAAGACGTGGTCCGAAATAAGGTTCGAACCAAAACCTTTCGCCGAAAACCGCGAGTCTTAAATGTAGGAACATTAACCATCTGTAAATTTTGGCTCTATCCGGATAACCGAATCTCTTCTAATAAAAATTACGTTATAATCTAAAGTTTAAATAAGCGTTTGTCACGCGTAGCCGAACGCATGCCAAGGCTTTTGCCAAGAGAGAAAACTCTTTTCTATCGCTGGCCAGCGTTTGAAAAAGTAGGTCAGTGCAGCTTCGCGGTTCGTCGAGCTCAGTACGTTTGATTAGAAAGTCGATGACAATTTATGATTCACTCATTCATTCGCCTTCTTAGTTGCAGGTTGCGATTGCTTTGCTTGGTAAGGGGTTTTTAGAGACAAAATGTGGGACCTAGCCTAGGAAACAAATTATTTGGCATTCTATCCTTACAAACCGAATATTTAGTCAATTGGGTAAATCAATATATTTTTGCTTGCTGAATTGTCCAAGCATTTTCACACCCTAAGGGGTGTGAGCATCGGATAATGAAATCACAAATAAATTCGACTTCTATCCTAACGATCCGAGTTTCAACTCAATCGGATGAAAAATAGTTTATTGCATGCAACATTTTCCGTGCTTTTTTACCCCTGGATGTTCCAACATTGAAAAATCACTTTTCCTACAAACCGAGTTTCGTGTTAATTGGAGCAAAAATAGTTTTTTGCATGCAGAATTTTCCGGAAGTTTTTACGCTAAGGGTGGATTTTAAAACAATGGAAAATCCCATTTAAAACTATTTTGCATTCTATACCTACAAAAATAATTTTTTGCATGCAGAATTTTATGCCCATTTTCCTCGTGGCCGGATTTTCAAAAATCGGGAAAATAAGTGTCGTTCCTATACAAACTTTAACGGAGCTTTTCCAAACTTGGTCGTGAAATTTTCCGAAACCCCGTCTGAGTGCTCACTATCAACACTTATGGAAACTTCAGTCCAAAGAACTTTCTGACCGTTCGGGCTCTGCGTAGATTGCCTATCAGTCAGTCAGTGAATCAGTGTGCAGACACTCTTTTATATTCATAGAGACGACTAGCATGTAACCCGTCGCGCTTATAGCCTGATACAAAATTGAAATTATCAGTAAAGCTGATAAAACCGATATCAGTATCAGTTTAAAGCTGCGTTGGTCAACGAGAGGGAGGCCAAAAAATGAGAGTGTATTGTTGTGCGAAAATAAAACGCCGAGATACCAGCTTCGACCTGACCGCATCAAAAACTAGCCAGGGACTGAAGGGCTGGCTCGGCTCGTGTATGTATAAATAACGAAATGTCTTCTGCCTCGGGGGGCAACCGGAGGCCATCGCTGGTTTTAGAAGTGGAATGAGTTTTAATGTTTTAAAAGAGATTAAAGAGATCTAAAGAGATTACAAACAGAATTTTATTCACATCGGCCCACACTCCCGCCAAAATTGGAGCATGTTTTTATATTAAATTTTCCTAAAGATATAATAAACGGAATTTTTTATTGATCGGCTAGAGAGCAACGATTGGCGTTGAACACACTTCCGCCCTCCATTTCCCGTCTTTGCCAGTGGATTTTTCAAAATGGCATCTTAGTTTTTCCATGTATTTGCTCTAAATAGATTACAAACCGAATTTTTGGAAAGAACTAGAAATCAAGGATTGGCTTTGAACACACCTCCGCCCTCTATTTCCCAACTTTGCTAGTGGGGTTTTTAAAATAGGAGCAAACTTTTGCCATTTGTTTGTCCTAAAAAGAAGACACACGGAATTTTATTCATATCGACTAGAAAACAACGTTTGGCATTGAACCAACCCCCGCATCCCATTTCCCTCCGTTCGGTGAAATTTTTTCAATATCGGGAAATCACATTACAAATTATTTCGCAAACCACTTACTCGGATGAAAAATAGTGATTTCCATACAGTTTCTCGCTCATTTTCACACCCTGGTGACAAATTTTTATACTCTACCGAAGGTACATAGAGTATATTAAGGGCCGTTTTCTCATGTTCATGTTTTTGCTCAAATCGAAATCTATCTAGATTTTGCACCTAGATGGCTTTTGTGCAATTGGTTGTCTCATGTAGGTTGATTATAAATTCGGGCATTTGCGCCACGGTCACACCGGGAGGGCTGGAGTGGTCTAATGCTAGGTTGGCAGCACCTCTGCACTCGGCTGAATTTTGTCTTTTTTATTGCGCGCCAATTTTAAAAATTAAAGCAAAAATTTTACAGAGGAGGAGAAGGTTTTTCTTTTGGAACGTCTTGTTACTATGATGGGATATTAAGCAGTAGGTCGAAAGCTATGTTCACACAGGCGAATAATTTGAAAAAATTTTCATAAAAATTTGGGCTATATACTCCAAATTGTGGAACTTTCTGGCCATATTTGATCAAATTATTTGCGTATGGAACCACAGTTTAAGTTTTTAATCCTGTAAAATCTTTAATCATGGCTGTTTTTATTAAAATTTAGCCAAATTATTTGGATGTGTAAACTTAGCTTAAGCAATGAACTAGGGGAATCAGAATGTGCATCTGTAATTTCAGCAATGTCTGTAGGTGTTCTTATATATTAAAGGCACATCCTATATTTTCCATTTTTGGTTTACTTAATAACAATTCAGACTTAACTGTTTTTAGCAGCAGTTGTTTTTTGTTTTCAAATATTTTCACATATTCAATATCATATTCATATCATTCAATATTATCACAAAAATACTTAATTTGCATAAGCATGTAGATGGTTTTAAAATCATTGAGGGTGAAGTAGATTGCTACGAAATTCATCTAGATGGTTAGCATTGAAGATGAGCAAAGCAAATGCAGCAAATCCACCTAGATTTGCAAAAACACCAACATGAGAAAACGGTCCTAAGTTTGTGCAAAAGTATGTAACAGAGAGAAGGAATCGTTTCCGACCCTATAAAGTATATATATTCTTGATCAGCATTAACAGCCGAGTCGATATAGCCATGTCCGTTCGTCCGTCCGTCCGTATGAACGAAGAGATCTCAGAGATGTTAAGAGATAGAGGTTTGACATGTATGGGACATATATTTCTTATACTTGCAGGCAGATCAAATTTATTTCCAATTTTTGATACGCACCCTCCCGCCCCCGCAATTTGGAAAAAACGTGTATCTCCAACAGTTTTGATGATAGATGGTTCGTACCTTCTAGAGATATCTAGTAATTAAAATTATTTATCGATTTGCTGAAGGAATAATAAGGATCGGATGAACGATACTCAAGTTATGAGCAAAAAACGGCCAGTTAACACTCACCCCCCACCCATAACCACAGCAACATATCATAACCGTTCAACACAGGCAATCTTAGTGAGAGAGAGAGAGAAAGTTAGAGAGCGCACCGCGTTGTGCGCGGGGTGTTAACTGGCCGTTTGACTCGTGAGCAAATGCGAGTGTAAGGGTACAGAGTATGTCAAAGTCGGGCTTGACCGACTTTCTTTCTTGTTCAACATCGGTTTATGAAATCACAAATAACTTGAAATTCAATCATTACAAACTGAGTTTCTAGTCAATCGAATGAAAAATAGTTTTTTGCAAGCAGAAATTTCCGGTAATTTTTACACCCTGGGTCGGATTTTCCAACATTGGAAAATCACATTGCAAATTATTTCGTTAAATTAATTCATTAACGCAAGCAATGCTGACCAGCAAACAGATCGCAACAGAAATCAATCGTGTTAACATAGTCTCTCAATAAACAACTCCTAAATATGTTTTTAATAAACAATGAAATAGACATTGCCATCCTCTCGAAAATCTGGGTTAAAGATAACTCAGATTGCAGCATAATGGGTTAAACATTCTTAGCTCGCCAGAGAGATGGTTATGGAGAAGTAGGCTTGTATGTGAGAAACGGTATCAAATTAAGAATATTAAAGATAGATAGCAATATTAATTGAAATACAAACGTTAAGGGCCGTTTTCTTATGTTGCTGTTTTTGCAAATTTAGGTGGATTTACTGCATTTGCTTTCCTCATGTTCAAGTCTAACCATCTAGGTGGATTTCTTAGCCATCAACTTCATCCTCATTGATGCAAATTATGTATTTTTATGTTTACGTTCATATGGTCACGCTGAAAAATATTTGAAAACTAAAACCAACTGCTGCTAAAAACAGTCAAGTCTGAATTCTTAATGAGTAAACCAAAAATTGAAAATATTGGATGTGCCGTTTGTATACAAGACAACTGCAGACATTGGTGAAGATACAGATGCGCATACTAATTTCTCTAGTTTAATGCTTAAGCTAAGTTCACACAGGCAAAAAATTGGCAAAATTTTGATTAAAATAGTCATGATTGGAGATTTTACAGAATTTAAAACTAAAACTATGATTTCATACGCAAGTAAATTGATCAAATATGGTTGGAAAGTTCCCCAATTTGGATTATATAGCTAAATTTTCATCAAAATTTGTCCAAATTATTTGCCTGTGTGGACTTAGCTTTAGACCTATTGCCTAATCTCCCATCATAGTAATAAGTTTTTCCGAAAGAAGATCCTTGCCCTCCTCTGTAAAATATTTACTTTATTTTTTACAATTGGCGCCCAATAGACATAACAATAAACAGGCGAGGTGCTGCCAACCTACTAATAGTGCCTTTCCAGTCCTGCCGGTGTGACCGTGGCGCAAATGCCCAAATTGTTAATCAGCCTACATGAGAAAAATCAATGTTTACTTCATTTTTGCCAGCTAATTTTTCTGGCACGTGTTTTGGCTCATCTTCGATTTTTGACTGTTTCAAAAAAATTAAATCGTTGCTTGTGCGTACCAAAGCACTATGGGGAAAATGACCACTTTATCTGGCATTTGCATGTTTTTTAAAAGTTTTCTAATTAGCACAAATTTGCTGTTAACGCATTAAGAAAACATCAGACTGTTATGCCCCAAACTCAAAATGTTACATTTAACAGTCCCATGTGAGAATGACAGCTGTTAAGTCAGCTGTTGCTATTGAAAGCACGTGCGGCTAAGTTTTGTAAATTTTTGCATTGAGTTTTGTTTTTAATATTTTGTGATGGCAACACAATTAGAAGAAAATCAAGTCATGAACACTGGTTTCGCAGGTTTGCACTGTGTGTTTAACAGGGTTCGGAATTGCACATTGCTCGCTGCTCGTAAGTGCAGCTGCTGCTCGCTGCTCACGAGCAGATAGCAGCTGCTCGCGAGCAGGGACCCTCTGCTCGTGAGCAGGGATGTGTTGCTCGCGAGCAGAGTGCAGTTGCTCGCGAGCAGCGAGCAGCACTTGCTACCTGC
The DNA here is from genome assembly GCA_037044535.1 of Lordiphosa magnipectinata. NCBI lineage: Eukaryota > Metazoa > Arthropoda > Insecta > Diptera > Drosophilidae > Lordiphosa > Lordiphosa magnipectinata. Next base: position 632,000 of record JBAMBO010001951.1, read on the forward strand.
GGCTACCTGCTCGCGAGCAGTGTGCAGCTGCTCGTGAGCAACTGCACGCTGCTCGCTGCGTAAAAGGGGTTGTTGTTGTTCATATTTGCATGTGCAAAAAAGGTTGAAGAGAATTTATAACGTTAAACATTTACGTCTGCGTAATTGAATGAGACTTGTCTTATTGCAGGTACTGATTGTATTTTGGTTAATCCAAGGGTAAATTGTCTACGAATAGGTAAATCATTTTTATGACAAAGGCTGATTGCCGAAGCCTGTAACTTAACAGATAAAATTGTAATATGTTATGTTAGCTGTAAGGGGGTGGAAAGTGGTCCAAAATGGGCTGTATTTTTTATTACGGTACGGGACATTGTTCGGATTTTCCAACATCTGTATAGGCAGTTTTTTAAGCAGGGACCCGCTGCTCAGGAGCAGGTAGCGGCTGCACGCGTGCAGGTGCCCCCTGCTCGCTGCGTAGAGTTGTTGTTGTTGTTCATATTTGCATATGCAAATATGCAATGGTATGGTATGGATGTGGTATATTGTTTAGTTTGCAAACTATGGTCACCCTTATCCACAACAAAATTAAATTTATAATAGAATTCGTATGGCTGCTATATGATATAGACGTTCGATCTGTATTTTTAAATCATGGTAAAGTCTGACAGCAAATTAAAGTTGATCAATGCAACTCGCTTCGCTCAAAGCTTTCACTATGTCATCTTCTCGCATTGCCCATAGCAAGAAATATTATCGCTTCTAGCGTAGCATCGCTTCTCGCGCTCACTCTGACATCAGCCTAATAGGCGTTATACGAGTTATATGCTGTTAAACGCTCATCTCTAAGTTTCTCTCTCTCTCTCTCTCTCTCTCTCTCTCTCTCTCTCATTAAGGGGTTACGTGACGATTTTTGAAATTATTTATAAAATAAACTATAATTTTTTTTGCAAAACCACAAATAACGTTTTGGTTGGCATGTTGAGATCTAATTTCGGATTTTTTTTATTTAAATCCAAAATGATGAATTTTAAAACCGTTCGGTTTCAAAAGGAATGACCCATATTGATGATTTACAATAAGAAGCTACGAATGCAACAAAAAATACGTGCGATCTGAGCGAGTTAAAGCGAGAAAGCAGGTTGCAAACTGCTTTCTCGCATCGCTGTCGCTTTATCGCATGCACTCGCACATCGCTCCGCCCTCACTCTGACACCTTTTGAGCGATTGCATTAAAAAAAGGTTGCAGTGGCTTATCGCGCGTTCTCGCCCAATATTATAGCATCGCTTCTCGCGCGCACTCTGACATCAGCCTAACTCATGAGCAAATGCGAGCGGCGGCATTAAGGGTACAGAGTATGTTATAGTCGGGCTTGACCGACTTTCTTTCTTGTTTTGTTCTCAAAACTAAAGAGGCACGTGAAAAAACGCACTACGAAGCGATTCAGGAAATAAAAAGTGCATCGAAGGAGTTAAACAAGGTCACAAAAAATGATTTTTTTTCTTCGAGGATTGGAAGAAACGTTGGCATAAATGTATAATGTCCGATGGGTATTAATTTGAAGGGTCATAGACCCTTGTAGACATGGATAGCTGTTAGCTCCAAATCTGTAGTCTGAAGCTTCAAGTAATTAGTAGGCGTTGAAGTAGGCATACTTATGTTTTTAAAAGCACACTTGCTAAGACTAAAATTTTCCATTCTTTTATTATCTCACTAATTTCCATTTTTCCTATTTCAGGAGGACAACGACTACACGGATACGATTTGAGTTACTTCTCAAGTCAATTGACAAGATAAATGATACAAATGGAGATATAAATCGCGTTAGCTGAAATCAAAGTTACATCATTTTTAAAAGACAACCCTCCTTTGAGAAGAATATGGCAAATACAATATCCTTAATGTCAAACGTGATACGCAATGTAGTGAGCAAAAAACGTATACGATACAAAGAAAAAGGATTTAACTTGGATCTAACCTGTAAGAATGATTTTTATATTATTTATCCATTAATACTTCCTTGTGATCTAGAAACCGAACTTATTCTTTTCATTTCATCCAAGTATTGTCCAAGCATTTTATACAATCGATTATTAAAAAAACTGTGTGAATTTCCAGGACACCCCAATTTTTCGAAATTAATTTTGTTAGCATGTTAATATGAAATAAGAACTTGGGGGGGGGGGGAATAAAAAAAACAAAATGCGTGCATCTGTTTCCAAAAAAATCCTTGTCTCAAAAACTAGTTTAAAATCACTTTTCACAATATGCGCGGGAATTTAATTTAGACCCATGGTTTCTTGATGACAATTTGTTAGAATTTTCCGTAGATTTGGTTTTTGCGATACGCTTTGTTTACTTTTGCATGCAAATCGACCCCCTAGTCTAGTCTACATTCCAAATTTGGTTGCTCTAGCTCTGTTAGTCTCTGAGATCAAGGGTTACATACAAGATTTCGAACGTTGCTATATCGACTAGGCTTCATTCTGATCAAGAATATATGGGTATTTCCACCGAAATTGTTCACCGAAACTAAAAAATTAAAAGTGCTTAAAAACACAAGGTTGCAACACATTTTCTTTTTAAAGGGAACAATCAAAATGAACTAGTGTAAGCCAATCTTACGTTTATTCATAACCCATTTCGAAATGTTCGGTGGCAAGATGGGGTTAGCGCAATTTTTCTCATTTGGACATTAATATTGCTCGTTTTGCCTATAGATAACATTTACTTTTGCTTTCTAAAATCTTGTTGAGTCAAAAAAGAATGCTTGAGAAACTATGTGATTGCAATTAACTGTAAGTTTTTGCTTTGCATTATAACCAGGATTTAATACCGGAACCGTTAACCGAAATAAGCCGTTTCAAATCAAGTACCGAAAGCCGAAACCAAAAACAGTTTACCGTTATAAATGGAACCGATAGAAACCGAAATGTTGGTAGTTTCGGTTTTTTTTTTACCGTTGCAGAGCGCATCGTAGATTTGTTCACGAGTTGTAGCTCAAACAAAGTTCCCAGAATTGTATGAGATTTCAAAAGTCGTGCTTTCTGTTTCAGCTACGCAGGTTAGCGTGGAACGCCTATTCTCTGGCGTAAAATTTCTAATGAATCCCCTAAAAAGTTGTATGGACTCAACCACATTGAATGCAATTATTTTACTGTGAGCAAATCACAAGAATGCTATATTTGTTTAATTAAGACGTGGACGTATAAAATTCAAAGTTAAATTTGAAAACTAAAAATAGAGGAAAGCTAACTTCGGCTCGACCGAAGTTTTTATATCCTTGTAGCTTGTATGAATTATATAAATTAGTAGCCTGATTCCACTGACACAAATATGTACATTCGGCCAAATGAACACATTTTTGACAAGGACTCCTATATGGGTATTTCCATGATGTCGAACGCGACAGTCGTACGCATTTTAAATGGAATAGATGTTAAATTAAAATAATTTATTTTTTCTTTAATTACTTTAGCTTATAGCTCTTTCGAAGCACTTTATTTAGTGAGAAAAAAGTAGAGCACTCCTAGTGCTGGTTCCAAGATAAAGCCAATCAAAGAGCGATTCGCACGCGACAAAAAAAGGAAGTGGTGTTTGTGGCCATCAATATAAAAGCAAAACTCAACAAGATCTGCCAAAACTATTTAGTGCGACTAATTTTAAAATGTTGTTAAATAATTTATCTGTATATTAGAATTTGATCGAAATATTTTGTTTATTTTTTTATTTCAAATTAAAATATGATTCGATACGTGACATTGCGAACGCGACACTTTTTTCCATCATTTTGTTTATGTATGTGGTTTCTGTAGAAAGCGAAGCAAAAACTTACGATTTATTGCAATCACATAGTTTCTCATGATTTCTTATTCATTCTTTTATAACCCTTTGTACACTCAGAAAGATTTAAGATAGCAAAAGTAAGAGCAATCTATAGGCACTTTTATCAAAAAAATGTACAATATTTATGTCCAAATTAGAAAATTCACGCTAGCGCAGCCGTGAAACCGAATATTTCGAAGTGGGTTATGATTAAATGTAAGATTGGCTTACATTAGTTCAATATAATTGTTTCCCCTTGAAAATTTGATAAAACAGTGTTTTAAAGCACTGTTTATTTTTTTGGTCTTGGTGAACCTTTTGGTGGAAATGCCCATACACATTTTCTACACCCAATTTCTATGGCAGCTATACTATATAGTTGTCCTAACAAATTGGTGGAATTATGTGAAAGCATAGAAAACTTATAAATACGAGGACTGGGGAGGTTTGCGTTGAAGACAAAAAAGTTTTTCTCACTAAAACAACATTTTCGACCGATGGTTCCTATGGCAGCTATATGATGTAGTCATCCGATTTGGGCGGTTCCGACAAATGTGCAGCGTATTTGTACCAAAAGACTTCGTACAAAGTTTGGTTAAGATAGCTTTAAAACTGACGGAGGAGATAGCATAGAAACAGACGGACAGACGGACATGGCTATATCAACTCAGCTCGTCATGCTGATCAAGAGTATATATACTTTATGTGGTCGGAGATGCTTCCTTCTATGCGTTACAAACATCTCGACAATTTTAATATACCCTCTACAAGGGTATAAACATATATAATAATAATATACATGAGTATATAATGTAATCATAATTTCTAACATGTTAACTACGAAAAAAAATTCGTTTCGGGATTAAGCCCTGTTTATAACAGAACCACATTGTGACCGGCGAAGTTGAGGTTAGAGTTTTCGTATCGCACTGTTACATTCAAATGTGCGATAATATTTAAACAAACATAGGATTCAAACTTAAACTAACAAAATTCAATATTGGTGGCAACATTCCCCCCTTCGTAAATGAGCCTGTTTCAGCGTTATTTACCAACTTTTGCGCCGACATCCAAAACAGCTACTTTTGTGGCAGGCCGGCCTCTCCATGGTTCCTCGTTTAGTTTGAATGGTCACCCTCCTGACCTGCCCGTCTTTGGCGATGATTGTGTTGGTTACGCGGCCCATTATCCACAGGTTCCTAGGTAGGTTTTCATCAACAACGACGACAACACTACCAACTTGAATGGGAGCGGACTTCTCGAACCATTTGACTCGCCTGGTGAGTACAGGTGTATACTCCTTAACCCAACGCTTCCAGAAGCGGTCTCCGAAAAGTTGAGCTTGGTTCCAGCGATGGCGTAGGTCTACTTCGTCGCTACAAATTGGTTTATACCCATCGGCTGCGCCTAATAACAAGTGATTTGGAGTCAAGGCCACGTCATCTGCCGATTCAAGGCTTACAAATGTTAAAGGTCGTGAATTGATGATTAGCTCAGCCTCCATTAATGCACACCGCAGGGTTTCGTCATTAAATGTGTAAGTTGGGCATATGGCTTTTAGGACGCTCTTCGTAGTCTTGATAAGACGCTCCCAGGCACCTCCCATATGTGGTGCTCCTGGTGGATTGAAGCGCCATTTAATCCGGTTATACTTCACAGCGATGTCATCAAAATCAATTTTGAGCAGCTCCTCTTTAACCGTCTTTTCGGTGGATCTAAAATTTGTTCCGTTGTCGGAAAAAATTTCCGCTGGAGTGCCTCGCCTTGCCATAAAATTACGCAGACACATAATGCAAGAACTCGTGTCCAAGCTGTACGCTATCTCAAAATGTACTGCTCGAAGTGTCAAGCATGTAAAAATGACACCCCATCTCTTTTCCTTGTGCCTGCCGACATTTACCAGTATATTGGCCCAAAGTAATCTACACCTGTGTAGGTAAATGGTCTTGTGTAGCTGGCCAGTCTAGCTGCTGAAATGGGCGCCATTTGTGGCGGATCTGGAACTGCTGCGTCATTTTTGCATTTCTGGCATGCTCTTCGTACAGACTTGTAAAGAACGCGAAGTTTTTGAATGCAAAAGGAGGACTTCACGTTATTGATTACAGTTTCATGTGCTAGGTGATGATGCTCCTCGTGGTATGCCTTTACCACAAGAAAGGTGATGTAGCTCTGCCTTGGCAATATAATGGCATCTTCTCGGCAGTTCATCTCGTTTGACCTCCCTTGCGAGCGCAATATTCCATTGGAGTCGATATAAACAATGAGCCCCCTAAGGCTGCTTTGCTTGGCAAGCGGTAGTCCTGCCGATAACATGATGACTTCATGTGAATACGCTGTCTGCGCTTGTTTAAATAGTAAATTCTCTGCTCGGTTTATCAGCTCTCGTGTAACCTTGTCCGGATTTAGTTGACTTTGCAATATAGCTTTTAAGCGGTCGATGTATAGGAGAAATGTCGCTACTGCTCTATACAAACGCCATTGAGAAAAGTACTCGACGTTAAAAATGTTGTCAGACTTCTTTGACATGACATGTACATGCTTTCTTAACTCTGATTTGTCGATGTCTTCGCAAGATGAGTCAGATTTTGGCCATTCATTATCCGGCTTAAGCAAAAAGTCAGGTCCTTGGAGCCAATTTTTTATGTTCACTGAGCTTGTGATTTTGGTTGCCATATCGGCAACATTTGACTTGGTCGGGATCCATCGCCATTGATATATGTCAGAGTTCTCTAATATATCTCCAACACGATGCATTACGAATTGTTGGAAATTTCTGGGATCCATTTTCAGACATTGTAGTACCGTTTTGGAGTCCGACCAGTATGTGATTCTGTTGATTTTTAGCCCTCGTACTTGAAGCATTTTTTGTGCCAGACGTTCACCTGCTACTGCTGCCTGCAACTCCATACGTGGAATGGACATTGGCTTGAGTGGCGCCACTTTACTTTTTGCTGCCATCAGAGCAACATGTATGGCCTCACCCAGCTGCACTCGAATATAGCAAGCGACTGCATAGGCGGATTCGCTGGCATCAACGAAAATGTGCAGATCCACTTGAGACGCTTTTGTTAAATTCTGGGAATAACATTTATGAATTTCCAGCATCTGAATTTCGGGAAACAAACGTTTCCAATGTCCCCAGTCCTTAGAAAGGGATTGGGGCAGCTCTTCATCCCAGCCTATGTTGGATCGCCACACATGCTGCAGGAGTATTTTTAACCCAATGGTGTAGCAAGATACAAGTCCCATAGGGTCAAAAACTGACATGAGCACCTGAAGTACTTCTCGCTTGGTGGGAGTGATGCCCTCAGAAAAAACGTCTCGTCTTAGACGTGCGAATCTGAGAATATATCGAAAAGAATCAGTTTGTGGTTCCCAATACATACCGAGGATTTTCTCCGTATCGCCGAATTGAACCGGTGATTGAGCAGCTGAATTGCCGCTTACAAGTTGGCTGAGAACCTTAGCAGAATTTGATGACCAATTTCGAATTTCGAAGCCTCCAGCATGGTGAACTTCGCGAACCAAATTTGATATTTCCAGTGCCTCCTGTTCGTTGTCCATGCTGTCGATGTAATCGTCGACATAGTGAGCCATTTGGACAGCCTCATGTACTCGTGGATTCTGTTGACAATATGGTTCGACGTTTTTGTTGTGTACGTAGTGTGCAATTAATGGAGCACAGCTGATGCCGAAGGTCATTGCGTGCATGACATAGGAGTTTATTTTGCCGCTGACTTTATCGTACCACAAAAAACGCTGCGCCTGTCTATCCTCTGCCCGTATTTGAATTCTGTGGAACATTTCAACAATGTCGCCACAGACAGCGATTTGACCAATCCTGAATGCCAAAAGAACCTCTAGTAGTGGACTCAGTAGATCTGGACCAGTGAGAATGAAATCATTCAGGGCTACTCCGTGAGATTTGGCAGCAGCATCCCAAACGAGTCGGATTTTGTTTGGTTTGTTGGGATTGAGTGCGATAAAAATCGGCAGATACCAAATGCGCTGGTTACTATTGGCCAGCTCCGCTTCTTCAGTGAGTTGAACAGCATATCCCTTTTGGATTAAATTTCTTATTTGGTCGTCAATCTTGTTGTATAAGTCAGGCTCCCGCTTGATCTTATTTTTCATGCAATTCAGACGATTGAGTGCATTTTGGTAGCTTTCTGGCAGCACGCAGTCTTTGTTGCGCCATAGAAGTCCAACTTCAAATCGCCCATTTACCTTGACACACGTTTGGTCTAAAATTTCGATGGCCATTTTATCATCCTTTGATTGAAGATTGCGAGGTTTTACTACCTCTAAGCTAAAGCTGTCCTTCACGATGTCATGTAGTTCTTGCCACTGACAATCACAATGATGCATAGTCCAATGTTTTGCTTCTTTTGACGATCCTTGAATGCTCCAACCAAGTAGAAACTTTGTCGCAATGGGTTTATCAAATCCTCCTTCGCGCAATTTGCGTGGCACAGCAATTTTCCAATTATCTGAGCCGATGAGCAACATAGGTTGGACACTAGGGTATGATTGTAGTGGTAAGCCTTTCAAATACGAATTTATTTTGCGCTTTTTCGTTTGCATCCACGGACTGTCTCGGAAGAGCCAGATTGCGAATGCTACGGACATTGTTCAGCCAATAATGCTTATCGCTGTCTGCACCAGAAATTTTAATTGAATCTTGTAGAGACAAGTTTTCTTTGCGTTTGGCTTCGCCGGTCCACTGTAAACACAAAGGACTCGGCACTCCTTTAATGCCAAAAGTGTTGAAGGTTTCCTCATCTATTAGGGTAACGGAGGATCCCTCGTCCAGAAATGCAAATACCTGGAACGTTTTACTTCCCGCATGTAGATTAACTGGAACGATACGAAAATAATTATTTTTGGTCACATCGTTATGTGTGGTCACGATGGCTTGATCCTTCTTTGCTTGAGTTTTCGCCGGGGGTTCCATCGTCCTTGGCGTGCTCATCTTTATGAAGCAATGGATGGTGCTTTTTGGTGCAACCATTCACACCACATGCGTTTTTTATAAAACAGATATTGCGGTGATTTTTGAGACAACGAAAACAGACCCTTTCTTATTTCGCCTTATGCCATCTCTCATCTGTGGACATCTGATGAAATTCTTTGCATTGTGATACAACGTGTTCAGATGAACCGCATGCCATGCATTTTGATGAAGATTGCTTTCGGAAAACTTTGAAGTTTGATTCATGGGCTTGATGTTTGGATAAACCATCCTGGCTAGCCGATTTGACAATTTGACCCTCGTGATGAGAATTGACTGGATTTGATTTGTATGTGGAGGGGCAAACTACGGTTGACGCTGCCTCAGCTATCTTGTAGAGCCAGTCGCTTAACTCTTTGACTGGTGGGTTGGTGCCCTTAGGATACATCGCCCAGTCGAGCTTGTGCTTATTGGACAACTTGTCGATAAGCTCCTTAACCAGCATGGGGTTATTGAGGTGAGCTCCCAGCTCACAAGCTACCATTGTTGCGCATATGTTGCTCACAGCCAACGCAAACTCTATTAAGGATTCTAACCTATCCTTGGGTGGCGGCAGTTTTCTGACCCTTTCGATCATCTTCTCCAGAATATGCTCTGGGCTACCAAAGAACATTTTTAATGTAGATATTACGTCAGCAACCATTGTAGGAAGAAGAAGCTTGTCTTTGACCAGTTCTCGGGCTTTGCCTCCTAGAACACACCTACACTGCAATTACAGGAAATTACATGAAATATTTTAAGAAATGTGACCGGCGAAGTTGAGGTTAGAGTTTTCGAAGTTTTACAGCGTGGCTTGGCTGTGCAAAATAAGTGTTCATTTGTATTTTTATGTTTATTTAGGTAAACAATTTATTATAATGATTTTTAATTTCACAAATATAGTCTTTTTATGTATATGTAAGCGTAGAACGCGATTAATAAGCGCCAGACAAATTACAAGCGTCAGTGTGCTATATATTAGCGCCAGCTTAAAATATTTCGTGTGCTTCTTGCCTCTCTTCTTAATCCCGATTGACCGCCCTTCTTCGTGATGGTACATAGTTGATAACATAGGACAAGAAACTATCGATGTTGGTTAGATCTGTGTATCGCACTGTTACATTCAAATGTGCGATAATATTTAAACAAACATAGGATTCAAACTTAAACTAACAAAATTCAATATTGGCGGCAACACACATAAATATAATAAAGAAAAGAATGTCCAGTGCGGCATGTCCCGTGCGAAAGTGCTTAAAATTTAATTTTGAAAAAAGTATAAATAAATTTTTGGTAAAATCAAAGCCATTTTAAAAAGACATAAATGCACAAAAATCTAAAAATTTAGTCACATTAAAATGTTGCCTCAGGATTCGCTGAAATTAGCGTTTAAAGTGATGCCCGCAAATTCACTTCTGTTGTTGTCCCGTGCGAATGCCTTGGTTATTTGCAATCCTCTTGAAACCGAAAAATTGCCTAAAATCAGCCTGAGTACCAATTATCGGGCTATTTAACACTCTTGTTCCCAAGACCGAATCTAGGCAAGCTAAGTTGATTGAAAAAAAATGTTTTATTTTATACATTTATTTTTAACACATATTAAAACCAAAACAAATTTTTTTAATCTGAAAAAATTTGGGAATTAGAGAGTTATTTATAAGTTAAGCCTATTTTCAAAATAAAAATCCGTTTTATTGTGACTTCAAAAGATGCCTCTGTGAAAAAATTCAGCTCGATGGCATTAAAACTGAGGGACTAGTTTGCATAGCTCGTCATGCTGATCAAGAATATATATACTTTATGTATTCGGAGATGATTCCTTCTGTGTTGCATACTTCTGGGCAAAAATATAATAGACTTTTCAAGAGTATAAAAAAAAATGACAAACGTGTTATCAACTTATAATTTTAAATATCTGGACTTAGGCCCCTCGCACACAGACCGCGGAGCGGAGCACAGCCTATTCGCTTCAAGCGGATAAACTACTCGCAGCTTTGTATGTGTTTGTATGTGTTTATTTTTGGATGAAATAAAAATTTTATATTGCATTTAATTTTAGTTAATGATATTTAAAAAAGAAATCTAATTTATTTTTTATTTTTGAGAAGTGCAGCTCCACTGGCAAGAAGGAATTCTGTTAAGAGATTTGGATGTCTTTTCCGTATTTAAAACAAATTGATAATTTACGATTTTTTATCTGATGCCTCGAATCACAATGCATGAAGCATTCAAACATTTCACACTTTTTATAACCTGCACCCATTAAAAATGGGTAAAAGAGGATCATGAAGTTGTGCAAAAGTATGTAACAGGGAGAAGGAAACTTTTCCGACCGTATAAAGTATATATATTCTTGATCAGCGTCAACAGCCGAGTCGATGTAGCCATGTCCGTCTGTTTGTATGAACGCGTCGATCTCAGAGACTATAAGAGATACAGACAAAAATTAGGTGTATACCGTACACAGATCACGTTTGATTCAGATTTGGAAAACCATGTGTGCATGTGTGTCTCAATTGTATAGGGTATTTTGTAGTCGGGTCACTCGACTCCAGCGCTCTTACTTGTTTTCTTTGCTTATGTTTACCAGCCTGTTTAGTTCTCGCCTATCCATGTCCTTATCTGCTTTCAGTTTGGTTTTTTTTATTTATTTTATTTTAATTGCAGCTTCGTCTAAAAGACACAGCTACAATATAATAGAATATAAAATGATACAAAATAAGGGAGATAGAAAGGAAAACAAAAAGAGTAAATAGAAGAAACGCCTTCCGACCCGGTGGGGGTAATTTATTTTGTCGTTATGACCAGCTACGCCCCTGCTCGCAGCGTTGGTGATCGGAAGGAATTTCCTAGAAAAACTAGAAACTATGCAAGTGCAAGATTGTGAAGAATAAAAGTCCGCAGGCCTTCGTCGGAAAGGTTATCACTGAAAAGGGGGAAAGATATTATTGTAATCCCTACACAGAATGCGAAAAGGACAATTAGAGGCATATAAAGTAGAAGCAACAGGAAGCCTCAAGGGAATATAGTTTCGTGTTTGTCTTGAAGGGACATTAAGGTTCACGCGTCTGAGTAGGTACTCAGCGTCAATATTACCCTTTATAAGCTTGTTTAGAAACATTATACCGAACATGGTACGTCTATGCTCAAGTGAAGGTAAGTCTAAAAGCTTAAGCCTGGAAATATAGGGAGGAAGTCTCAACTGTGGGTCCCAACCCAGGTTGCGAAGGGCAAACAAAAGGAACTGCTTCTGGACAGAGTCGATAAGTTTACACAGGGTAAGTGCTTGAGGGTTCCAAATACACGAACCAAACTCCAAAATAGGCCTCACTAGGGATATAAACAAAAGCTTGGTCGTGTAGGGATTATTGAACTCCTTAGACCAACGTTTAATAAAACCTAACAATCCCATGACTTTATTCACAGAAAGTTCAATGTGAGTGCGAAAAGAAAGTTTATGGTCGACGGTAATACCCAGATCATGGAAAGATTCAACTTGTTCAAGTTGATAAGAATTCAATAAATAGTTAATCAGAAGAGGGGTTCTACGATAAAAAGTCATAGATTTACACTTGTCCCTGTTCAAATGCAACAAATTGTAAGAGCACCACATAAATATGGAATTCAAATCAACCTGAAGCAAAGCAGAATCGTTGGGCGAGTTGTGGCTCAGGAATATCTTTAAGTCATCTGCGTACATCAGCGCACGAGAATGCTTAATTACATTAGGCAGGTCATTAATAAATAACACGAAGAGAAGAGGTCCAAGATGGCTGCCCTGGGGAACTCCAGGGGTCACAAATACTGGATAAGAAGTGCTACTATTAAAGACTACTTTCTGAGTTCTAGACTGGAGATAAGATTTTATCCAATTAAGAAGCCCCAGTGGAAATCCCAGCAGACGCAATTTCAAAATCAGAAGGCAATTAGAGACACTGTCGAAAGCCTTACTAAAATCAGTAAAGATAACATCTGTTTGTTTACCTTGAGTGAAACCATGAATCACTGAAGAAGTAAATTCCAGTAAGTTTGTAGTAATGGATCTGTTTTTAACAAATCCGTGCTGGTTCGGCGAAATAAAAGTAGAACATGAGTGCTGTAACTGAGATGTTATAATTTGTTCAAAGAGTTTAGGTATTGCAGAGAGTTTCGCAATGCCCCTGTAGTTTGAAATGTCAGAACGAGATCCCTTTTCATGTGATATAATGAAAGATTCTTTCCATGGAGTTGGAAACCTAGACTGCTCAAGTGATTTGGAAAACAAGATGTGGATAGGATAGGAAAGCGAGTCTGCGCATTGCTTTAAGATGCACGATGGCACATTATCTGGGCCAGGAAAAAGGTTAGATTTTAGGGAAAGTAAACCATTCAAGACAGAAGAAAAAGAAATGGTGGGGCAGCTTATGAAATCATATGAGGAAATAGGATAAGAATAGCCTTTGCTGGCATCGGACGACGAGTAAGTTGATTGAAAGAATTTTGCGAAGAGATTTGCAATGTCAATGTCGGCATTTTCATGTTTAAAGAAAAGAGAAGAAGGTAAGGCATTGGAACGAGAACATTTGTTCTGCTTTTAGCTCTTTATTTTCAATTTCCAAGTTCTCAATTTTCGGGTTATTTCCCCGAGTTACGTTTTAATATTTTTCATATCTTCCTTCGTTGCCATGGTTTTACTTAGGTTCTTTAAGTTAGAGTCCATTCTGTCTCCAACGTTCTGTATTGCTACCATTGGCCATTTGAATTTTTCGCCCTGTTCGCTGCCTAAAACTGTGCTATCTTTTTATTTTGCCACTGAATTTGAAAGTTTTGCAATACTGTTTTTGGTTTTAGGATACGCTAAGCTTCTGAGGCCTTAGGCAATATTTTCAGGATTTTCGAAGTCCAAAGTCCAATTGGACAGCTGTCGTGTGAGTGGTAGAGTTGGAAATTTTAGTTCATTTTAATGACCTAGTTCATTAGTTAATTTTTTCATGAACTATAGTTCATTTTTTGAACTAAAGTTCATTTTTTGAACTAAAGTTCATTTTTTGAACTAAAGTTCATTTTTTGAACTATAGTTCATTATTTGAACTATAGTTCATTATTTGAACTATAGTTCATTATTTGAACTATAGCTAATTCTCAAACTTTGCCGTTCGGATTCGGCCTTAAACTGTAAGTCCCTTTCTCTTGTGCGAAAAATTATAAGCACACACGCCAAGAGATTGAGAGAAGCTTGGTGCTGTTGAGCCAATTTTACATTTGCAAGTCAGGGCTTCGGTGAATCCGGCCTGAACACTTGCTCTCGCAGTTGCTCAGTCAGTGTGTTGAGAGGAAACTGTTTTGTTATATGCATAAATGCTGGCAGGGATTTCTTAATGTTTTTATAGCCAAAATCGATAGCTATGTCTTCATACATGTCGCAGGCATATGGATCACATCATGTCGCGTTGGGGGAATCTTTACAATCAGGGAGTCTGCCATTACCCGTGCCTCTAAGCTCAATTATGGCCATATGGGAGACATCGAAATTTTCGCCTTCCGTACGGCTAGCTCTCGATAAGAGACGGTGCTACCGTCTGGTTGGACCACATAACAAGGCTCAACAGTATGAACGGAACAATGCTCGGAGAAGAAACAGACCATGGTATCCAGTACCACCTTGGCCTTGGTTAGATCCGTGGCTGTGCACTCGATAAGCACGTTTTTGGTCTTAAGTGAGATCTTCGAATGATCACCATTAATGATGGGCGGCCGTGAGAGAACCACACGATTGGCATAATAGATCTCTGGATAGACGGAAGAGTCACGAATGATGGGCAAATATTTCTGAAGCTGGGTATGTGTGGCATAGAAGTCTATCAACTGTAGGCCAGTCATCTCCTAAGTTTGATTAAGCGGTTTCAATTTGATTTCCTCTGTCGCCAAATCCTCGTAGCTGAATGGTCCCTGTAACGTGTCCGAGTCGTGGGTGCCAATGGTCATTAGTGCATGCTTACGGCTAATCTTCTGATGCAGCTTATCCTGCAGATCAATGAAACTGTTGTAGAACTCTTCGGTAAAAGACACATTATGAAGCACAGCACAGCATGTGGACGAATGTGTACCGTGCAGGAGGCAACACTTGGCACTTGTCGCTAGGTTGGCTCGAAAAAACTTTGGCGTTGAGACATGTCATGTTATGCGTATAAAAATATGCAAAATAAGCAAATATTTTTTACGAAATTACATATTTCAGATAATCCATTATCCTAGTAGGCCAGGATTAATGTGTTCTTTTTGTGATTCTGTGTCAGCATTTTAAACACAAAACGAAAAAGTGAAACTTAATAGACAAATGCCATTTATCAAATTTGCATGGTAATCTAAACTCATAAAATTTATTTTTTTTTTTCAATTTTCGCAAATTTTTTGATCCGAATAATCCACACCTCCTATTTACCCGTCATTAATTGCGGTCTTGATCTTAACCTGCAATTTACGCGTGACTTGAAATATGAAAAATCATTTACATTGCCATCTATCAAATATTCAGAATAATCTTGGGTCATATGAAAAATTGTCAAATTTTGGACAGTTACATCTACGCCTATTACTTACCAATGCCTGCGATTTCGTAAATATGTACTCAAATGAAAATTTGGCAAATTTCGCGGTTTTTGATCTACACCTCTTATATACGCTTCTTCAATTGCCATCTATCCAATCTTCATAATTGTCTTAGGTCCTTTGAAAATTTTGTGATTTTCTTGACCATTTGATCTTCTATTACTTCATTGGCCCGATGTTGCATCACAACCGCTTGACGGTCTTGGCCTCTGCAATTAATGCCCTCCACTCGCTTCTGCATTGTGCGAACTGGCACCAGTTGTTCACACCAAGGTTGGAAATGTCTTTCCGCACTTGATCATCCCATCTTAGTGGTTGGTGACACCTCCTGCCTTGTCCTCCAAAGTCAGCCGCCTTCGCTTTGTACATCTTTTTTACTGTAGCTTCTTCATCCATCCGGATTACATGTCCTAACCAGCGCAGCCGCTGTTGCTTTATGTGCTTGATCAGTCTATGTCCTTGTTGTGGTCGCCGGTAATCATCGTCCCGACCTCCTCAAATTTGTACTCCCCCATAGTAACAAATTGTCCAAGCCGCGTAGACTTCTTGTCCGTGGATACTAGGTACTTTGTCTTGTCCTCGTTTACCGCTAGGCCCATCAGTTTAGACTGCTTCTCAATCTCTGAAAACGCCCTGCTTACCGCCAGTTTGTTTATGCTGATAATGTCAATATCATCGGCGTATGCGAGTAGCATTAGATCTTTATAAAGAAATGAGCCCGATCTGTTGGCATACACTGGCGCAGTATATACTCCATCAGTAGATTAAAGAAATCACACGATAGGGTATCACCCTGCCTAAAACCTCTCTTGGTATCAAATGGTTTGACGGAGCTTCGAGTGCTTCTCAACGTCATCATGCTAAGTCGAACGTACTTTGCTGGTATACGAAAGGTAGACAGGGCGTCAATGAACCTTGACCTTATCGGTGTGTCAAATGCTGATTTATAATCAACAAAAAGATGGCTGGTTTTGATATTTCTCTCATAGGTCTTCTCCAGGGTTTGTCGTAATGTGAATATCTGGTCTGTGGTGGATTTACCAGGTCTGAAACCACACTGATAAGGTCAAATCAGTGTGCTAATAAGCGGCTTTAGACGCTCACAAATAATGCACGACAAAATCTTATATGCGATGGGAAGGAGACTGATCCCACGGTAGTTGGCGCAAACTGCAGGATCTCCGTTTTTAAAAAGTGGGCAAATTACACTTAGACTTAGGCATACTCTCTTCGGACCATGTTCTGCTGATGAGTTGGTGCATGCACCTTACCAACTCCTCGCCTCCTGCCTTAAACAGTTCAGCTGCCAGTTCATCTGCTCCTGCTGATTTGTTGTTCTTTAGCCTTTTGATGGCTACACAGACTTCGTGATGGTCCTGTGGGTCTATCTCTATGTTGTCGATTGGTGGCATCGCTACTTCTCCAGAAGCGGTATTGTGTTCGTTGTCGCCTCCCAGCAGGTTGGCGAAATTTGTCTAGCGCCACTTGCGGATCTGTGACCAGATTTCCATTTCGTCCTTGCATTGTGTGACTCCGGGATGAAACCTTCAGTTAGTCGTTAAATCTTTTGATAGAATTTTCGAGTCTCACTCATGCCGAATAGCATCTCGACTTCCTCACGCATGCGCCTTTCTCGCTCATTCTTTTTCCTTCTGAAAAGGTGCTTCTAGTTTCTACTTTTCTTCCGGTATTGCTCTTTAACAGCCCGCGTTGCTCCCGACTGCAGAGTTCTCCTGTAGGCAGCGTCTTTCTCTGCAGTAGCGTCTCGGCAGTCCTCATCATACCAAATCTGCTTTCGAGGGTGCTCGGCGTATCCGAGTACCTCCTTGGCTTCCACTGTTCGCTTACACCAGAAGGGAATGGTGAGATTTCCCTGAGCAGTTGTGATTGCAGCTTATCGCCATTTAGCTTTCGAAGTGTACTAGTACGTGAGGCATGTGCCACACTGAGGTGATGATCCGAGTCTATGTTGGCACCTCGAATCGCACGCACGTCTAGAACACTCGATGAGTGCCTTCCGTCGATCACAACATGATCAATCTGTTTTCGCGTTAGTTGATCAGGGGACTTTTAGGTCGCCTTATGGATGTCGCGATGTTTAAGCCTGGTACTACTTATGACCATGTTCCTGCCCGCGGCAAAATCTATTAGCGTCTCCCCGGTAACGGAGGTTGTTTGATGAAGGCTAAATCGGCCGACTATCGAACTCCTTCTCTCCCAATTTTAGCGTTAAAGTCGCCAAACACGATCTTTATGTCTTCATCTGGGCAGCGCTCATACAGTTGTTTCAGGCGCTCATAGAATTCGTCTTTTATCGAAGCGCCCTTGTCTTCCAAATTGGGGGCGTATGTAGCAAGCTAAAGCTGCTGACCGGTTCAACTTGGCGAACCCTGCGCGATCCTGGCTTACTGCGTCTCTAGTGACCACCGGTAACAGAACCCTTTGCATCCACAAAGCTTCTGGATAACGTGAGCGGCGAGCCCTCCCTACAGGGTACAATATATAGGGTTGGTGCGTCCGGTTTGGTACCCACCGCCGTCAAAAAAACTCCACCAATGAAAACTGCGACAACAATGCCTCGGATACGGACCCCATCTGACGATGACCCAATTTGACGCCGACACACGGAAACGTTTTAAGGACCACGATTTGAGGATATGCACCTGAAATGTTCGCACCCTCAACTGAGAAGGTGCTGATATTCGGTTTGTGAATGTCCACGAGAAATATTCATCGGACGTTACCGCACTTCAGGAAATGCGATGGATTGGATAGAGGAACGTGGTGAGAACAACATCAACAACCAGTGCACCCTGGGAGATCTACTACAGCCGACAAGCTTCCAGGCATGAGTTTGGGTGCTGCTTTGCAGTCAGTGCAATACTTCGTCGCTCTGTCATCAGTATCACACCAGTTGACATGCGACTAGCCGCACTCAGACTTAAGGCTAAATATTTTAATATTCGTCTTATCTGTGCAGACACCCCAACAAAAGACAAGGAATTCCACGAGCGCCTGGAACAACTATAAGAGCGCTGCCCTGATCACGACATTACTTAAGATCGTAAAATCGGGAGAGAAGGAATCTTTGGCTCAAAAGTCGGCAGATTTAGCCTTCATAAAACTAGCTTCGGTAATGAAGAGAGGCTAATAGATTTAGCTGCGGGCAGGAACATGGTCATAAGTAGTACCAGATTCAAACATCGAGACATCCGTAAGTCGACCCGGAAGTCCCCTGATCAACTAACTCGAAATTAGATTGATCATGTTGTGATTGACGGAAGGCACTTATCGAGTGTTCCAGACGTGAGTCGGATCACCACCTTGCTGCAGCCAAAGTACGCACGCGGCTCAGCGTGGCACATGCCTCACGTTCTAGTACACGTCGAAAGCTGAATGTCGAGAAGCTGGAATCACAACGGACCTCTGGTTCCTACACAACTAAACTAACCCAACTGCGCAGGGAAAACTCGTCATTTCCTGCTGGTGTATGCGAACAGTGGAATCATATAATATATCACTCTCCATGAGTACGGCTGCCAAGGAGGTACTCGGATACGCCGAGCACCCTCGAAAGCTGACTTGGTATGATGAGGAGTGCCGCCGCGCTACTGCAGAGAAAGACGCTGCCTACAGGAGATCTCTGTAGTCGCAAGCAACGCTGGCTGTTAAAGAGTGATACCGGGAGAAAAGGACTGAGGAGAATCGCCTTTTTAGAAGGAAAAAGAATGAGAGAAAAATGCGCAATCGACAAAATAGAGATAGACCCACCGGACCATCACGAAGTCTGCTTACCCACGAAAAGGGTAAAGAACAACAAATCAGAAAAGTATGCAACATTTATGTAACTAGGCTATTTATCATCCGATCTTTATAATAATTTCAGGGCTTATAGATATCGCGAATATTTGAAATAAAGTTGATCTGCGTGCGGACAATGGGAGTCTACATTTCCAATTTGGTTGCTCTAGCTCTTCTAGTCTCTGAGATCTAGGTGTTCATGCAGACAGACTGTCAGAAGGACATGGCTATATCGACTCTGCTGTTGATGCTGATCATTATATATACTTTATATGTTCGGAAATGATTCCTTCTGCCTGTTACATACATATGCACGACTTTAGTATGCTCTTTTTACTCTACGAGTAACGGGTATAATAAATCAACAACACATCAACATAATAAATCAACATTTATCACATATCAAAAATAAAAAAATCATGAAAATATGCCTTTTTTCCCACTTAAAACCTTGCCCCCCTTTACATGGAGTGAGAAAAAATTTAAAGGGAATCGAACACAAATTTGATGAGCTTGATAATGTCAAAATAATACGAGTAAGAACTGGCCTACAAAGGTTCACAATTATTCCACTTTATATAAGAGGAACTTGCTGGAAAAAGGAATTTAGTGTAGTCTCCGACCTTTTAATGCAACATTCTCAAATTAATCCTCTAGTTATTGGCGAGTTGAATATTTGTATAGGTGATTTTTGTTTGATTAACAGTTTTACAGCTGGAACATATTGTTGAGAATCACAGGACAAAATAGTAAACAGAAACGTCAAAGAATTTCTGAAATTCTGCGAAGCTAACAGCCTACTCATTTTAAATGGAAGAACCAATGGCGACAGAGAAGAAGCATTTACATACATAAGCAATATGGGTCAGTCGGTTAATGATATGTGCGCAGTATCGTAGGAAATGCTTGAGGATTTTCGAAAATTTCCGGTGAAAAGTGCAATATGGTCTGATCGTTGGTTTTAATCGTAAAAGTAGATGGGTGTAATATCCAAAGGGATTCGCTTAAAGAAGCATATAATTAGAAATTGGAATACAACTTAGAATGATCAATGTCGCTACAATCTGACATAAGTTTGAATGAATGTGTACACTAATAAAATGTTCATATCCAGTTCAATCTCATGGTTTGATGCGCAGTGTATGAGGCAAAGGGACGTCGTATTTGGTAATCTGAAAACATATAAATGAACGCCAAATATTGGGGATAAAATAAACTATACCAAAAGCAAAGAAAATTATGAAAGAATATGCAATTAAAAGCAACTATTATGCTATGAATAACTAGAAGTAAAATTCAACAGTATTCAAAGTAGCAAGGAATGGTGGATTATGGCTAAGGACATAAGAAATGATCAACCTCGAATTGAAACACATACACTCAGAAAATTATTTTTCTATATTTAAGAAAATCGCCCTAAAGTCGAAATCGCCTTAAAATTTAGAAAAAATTTATATTTTTAAGAAAAAATTTTCTGCATGTTAGAAAAGTTGCCCTAAAAATGAATTTTTTAGAAAAAACTTTCTAAAATTTAGAAAAATATATTTTTTTCTAAATTTTAGGGTGAATTTGCTTTATTGCCTTTAATTTTTAGGGTAATTTCGCCTTTGATTTTAGAAAATATTTGTTACAAATGTAGGGTATTTTGCACTAAAATTGAGAAAATAAACCCTAATTTTAAGAAGGTTTTTCTAAAAGAATATACAAATAAAAAAGAAAAAGTGCTGCTTCGGTGACTTGATCCCAGGCCTCGCCCAACTGCTTACTTTCTTAACTATGGTTTTGACGCAACGTCTTGCTTAAGGCAAATAGCTGAGTGGGCTAAGGCGTCCGTCCGCGTGTGAGAGGTCCCGAGTTCGAATCCCAGTAAAGTAAAAAAAAAACAAATAAAATAAAAAAAAAATAACTAAAAAACCAAAAAAAAAACTAAAAAAAAACAAAAAAAAAACAACAACAAAAAAGAGAACACAACAATCCCCCCAACACCTTTTTTTTTTTTTTTAGAAAAAATGCCCTGAAATTTAGAACACAATTCATATTTTTTTTTAGAAAAATTTTCTTAAGAAAAAGGCGAGTCGCCTTTGGCCCTTTTTTTAGGGCGATTTTCTAAAAATTAGGGCGAAAATGGCACTTTTTAGGGTGAGTTGTTTTTTGAGTGTATGAACGCACAAGACTTTAAGCGGTACTTCGAAACTTTGCTGAACCCGTCGCAAAATATTGCACCTATTCAATACGTTGTAGATAAAATTATAAACTTTGAGCTTGATAAACCAATCACACGGGTAGAAATATTATCCACGCTATAGAGACCAATACCAGAAAAAGCTCCAGGACAAGATAGGATTTCACATGAATTTTTTAAAAACGCATCTGATAACTATATTCATAATTTGGCTTCGGTATACAATAAAATCCTCGATGACGGCACAAATCTTGATTGCTTCAAAAAACCTCTGTAATATTCCCATTATTTAAAAAGGCAAAACGAAATGCACCAGAGAATGAATTCATGAATTGCGCTGCAAAGATATAAACGGGTATAGGGCCGTTTTTTGTTCATAACTTACTTGAGTATCGTTCATCCGATCTTTATCATTCCTTCAGCAAATCAATAAATAATATTGATTACTAGATATCTCTAAAAGGTTAAAAATTTCTATCTACGAAACTGTGGGAGATACATGTTTTTTAAATTAAAAATAAACATGATCAGTCTGCAAGTATAAGAAATATATGTCCCACACATGTTAATCCTCTATCTCGTACCATCTCTGAGATCTATGCGTTCATACAGACAGACGGACATATATGGCTATATCGACTCGGCTGTTAATGCTGATCAAGAATATATATACTTTATTGGGTCGGAAATGATTCCTTCTCCCTGTTACATACTTTTGCACAAACTTAATATACTCTGTGTACCTTTGGTAGACTGAAATTTCTGAGGAGTTCCAAACTTATAGTGGCTTTACACAAGGCTGTCTACTCTCCCCTCTGCTGTTTACGTTGTACCTTAATGATCTTCATGATCAATTGGAAGGAGGACTCTATATCGGGGACGTTAACGTAAGACTACTGCTATACGCTGATGACATTGTAATTTTATATGACGTTTGGAGAAATATTGTTATTTATGGGGAATGGAAGTAAACATGTCGAAATCCGAAATAATGATTTTTAGGAATGGGGACAGACTTGCTGCTTCAGAATAATGGTTTCCTAATCCTAACACAACGAATGTCATTTGGAGCACATATAACAAACAGAAATGGAGAAGCAAAGCGAGCGATCAATTTAACTTTGAGTACATTCTATAATAAGGCAAATATAAATTTGAGAAGCAAGTGAAACCTTTTCCAAGCCACATCGAGAGCAATGCAAATGTATGCAGCGCAAGTATGGGGCTAAGCATGGTTTAACGAAACTAATATGCTGCAAAGATTTTTCAAAAGTATCCTCAGACTACCAGACTCCACACCAAATTATATGTCTAGAAACTGGTGTTGAAGAGGCATACTTATATGGGCTTAATCTGCACTTAAAGTATTTTCAGCGAATCATGTTTGACTATGACGCAAGTAGATCGCCTCATAGCCAACTAACAAAATTACAAAATAAACTAACAAACGATGGGGGAATTTTATTTGCGAGTCCGGTAGAGCTGGGAAAAACATCGATTTTTTTTGTTACTTTACCTTTATGTCTAACAGCTTCTGCAAAGAAAGCGAGGAAATTCCGAGAGAATTTATTAAAATTTTTAAAAACTAGAACTTAAAAAATAAATGTTTTTCAATTAAATATGTGCAGGATTTTAAATAATGAAGAATCAAATGCAACTGAACAGGTTGAACCTATATGTTCGAACTTGGACATGATATTCAACTCGGCCCACACGTAGTGTTAATCTCATATTTGAATATGTAGCCTATGTCGCCATGTGTGTGTCATAAACATGTCACCTTATGTAATATTAATAGCCGCAGTGACGAGGATCAGCCCAGCCCAGCAGACACAGCACTTGAAAAGGATCAACCATCTTAACCACTTGAAAAGGTCACCGGTCCACACCACTTTATATGCAATGAGTATTCCTCACACGAATGCATTTTTATATTTATACACACGCAGCTATCCTGCAAATACTGCCTTAGTTAAGATTAGAAATAAGGGATGAGAAATTCTAAATAAAAGGGACCTCGCTCAGACTGAGCAGGTTAGTACAATTGAAACCTACAACAAGCGTGCTCATTAAAAGCGTATAAGTACATACACTATATAATATTGCAAGATAAATGCAAAGTGTATCTATAAACGGATATTAATAAAAATTTTGTTTTCGAAAAACGACGAAGAAGCTTTAAGAAACGAAATCCTGGTGTGCCAGCTACGTCCTGCGAATCAGAACTTATGTTCAGAAGACAATTCATCTCTGTGGAAATACAAATTTTATTTTGTTAATTAACTTATATGTAGTATTACTTTTAAAATAATGATGCATTTTGAAACATCAGAAACGTATGTTTTTTTATAACATCGGAAACGTCAATTTTCTACTTTCTACATTCAAATCAAGAAGTAAGATAAAGAATGAGCACTTGGTTACATTCAACAAATGACTAATATCAGCGACACAATATATCACACAGCCATAGAATCGGAAAAAGAGTCATTATTGAAAAGACACAAAAACTCGAATAAAAGAATAATCCAGAAACCAAAGAAATACAGATCGCTCACATTCGTACCAAAATTATCAGAACGATTCGCACAATCAAGTTGCTACGACAAACAAAAATTACGAATAGCGCATAAACCTTCAAATACGATGTTATAACAGGACCAAATGAAAAATAGACAAAGCTGATGTCAACAATGTCATTTAAAACATACCATGCGAGGGATATAAAGACGATTGTTGCAAATACATAGGAACGACTAAATCCAAATTGAAAACTAATATAAATCCGACTTTAAACTACGACATCAAACACACATACAAAAAACAGCGGTTGCTACATATAGTTCAGAAGCGGCCACTCACAAAATTTTGATGCAGCAACAATACAATATAATAAACAACCCAACAAACAGAAAAATAGATGTAATAAATAAAAATAAAATAGACAGTAAAAATAGCGAACTGAAAAATAGTTTAAAACTCCACGTTACACAGTGCAGACGGTAAAAATTGTACGTAAACTGCTTTTGTAAATTATGTTTAATATTGGTGTATATTTTTGTAGTTTTGCCCTTAAGACGGTTGTCGAAGAGCAACCGAAATACATCGGATGAAAACAAACATCAAAATTGTTTTTCTATTATACATAACCTCAAGCCGGCAAACATCAATCTACAAAAAAATCATAAATTACAGTTAGTTTTTCCACACCTCGTCAGGTTTACGAGATATTTGCATAAACGCGTGTTTAGCTATATTTCTTTACATTTGTTGGTCCTATTCCAACCAAATTTATTTTAATTTAAGCTGTATTGAATGACGTTGCAGAAAAACCAATCGCGAAGTTTGGATTTTTGTTATAAGATTCAAATTGTTTGGTTTTAATATGGAAAATGTGGTTATTTTATGATAAAATCATAAAACTTAAAATAAATAACAATCTTCAAAAAATCTTCTAACCATATTTTTTTTTTTTTGTTTTGTTACAGACATTTGCGAAAATATAATAGCAATGGGATATCCAGCGCCAGACAAATTGGAGGGTTTTTACAGAAATCGTTTGGAAGATGTGTATAAATTTTTGGAGGAAAATCATAGGGAACATTACAAAATATATAATCTATGCCAAGAACGGAATTACGACATCAATAAATTTCATGGGGTAACTCTTTCATTACACATGTATTTTTTATATAATTCATCTTAATAATTTTAGAGAGTGGCAATTTACCCGTTCGAGGATCATAACCCTCCTACCATTGAGTTGATACAAAGGTTTTGCCAGGATGTGGATTCTTGGCTTAAGGAGGACGTTTTGAACGTGGTAGCGGTGCATTGCAAAGCTGGAAAAGGAAGAACAGGTGAGAAATAAAAAAAACATAATGCACACGGAATAAAAGTTTCCAACTTTTGGAAACGTTATAATTTAGGTCATAATTAGAGAAATAAGATGTATATATATTCTTTGAAGCTTTGTCATGGTGGTTAGCACTGGGGAAAATGATTTCTAAACTTAAGCAACAATTTTTAAACTATATTTAATAATAAAAAATAAAGGATTATTTTTTTTATTGTTAACAATGACTGATCAAGTCACTTAATAATGAAGGAAATAAAGATTTCCCGCTGATCTTGTATGGAGCATCTTTTTAAACAAAACTATTAAGTTTGATTAAAAATCTACTGAAAATTTACACAAGCATTTGAAGTTGAGTAGCTACACAATACTATATGTGCACATGAATTTGAATACTTACAAACAAACGCACATATTTATGTACATATGATCGAACTTTTTTTTAACGAAATTGTCGATACATACACCCAGCGCCACAAAAAAAGCCGCACCTCGAAAATTTATGAATTTTTGCCATCACTATGCGGGGATTTCCCCAAATGCTGTTCTATGCTCATATTTTTTTTTTTGGGGGTTCCCTTAAATATTCTTCACATAGATTCGTCATTTCAAGAGCTCAGTTGTCAAAATAGCTTTTTTTAGAATTTTTATTTTGAAGACACCTTTAAAAGTATGCCTAAAGGAAAGCAGTTCAGTATTCGGGAGAAGGAGAGAATTATTTTATTATCTGAACAAAATGTACCAAATCGTCAAATAGCAGCTCAGACAGGTTGCAATGAAAGTTCAGTGCGTCGATTTTTAAAAAAATATCGTGAGACAGGTGAAGTGGAAAGGAAGCAAGGATCGGGAATGAAAAAATGCACCACAGCACGAGAAGATCGTATTTTCATGAAAACAAGCCTGCAGGATCGCTTTAAAAATGCAGCTGTGATAGCATCTGAGGTATGGCAACAATTTGCAAAGGATGTTTCGACCCGAACAATTCAACGTCGTTTAAATGAAGTGGGTTGAATGGCAAGGACACCTGCAAACAAGCCACTCCTAAATAAAAGAATGAATGAAAATCGGCTAAACTGGGCCAAGGAAAAAAAAAATTGGAGTGATTCCGAATGGTCAAGAGTCCTATTTTCGGATGAGTCCAAATTCAATCTCATTGGACCGGATGGCTCTTGCAAGGTGCGCCGTAGAAAGGGCGAAGGCTCTTGCAAGGTGCGCCGTAGAAAGGGCGAACGATATTGGGAAAATTGCTGTGTGGGATCCGTTAAGCATTCACCATACATTATGATATGGGGATGCATATCTAAATATAATACTGAATCAATTTTAATGATTCAGGGTATGGTGAACTCGGAAAAATATAAAGATATAATTTTAAGTGGAGTTGTGCCTAGCATTGAGGCAATAAGTGAGAAAGAAGAAGATCCTATTTTTCAAGATGATTCTGCACCTTGCCATCGGGCTCGATCTGTAAGTAATTCAGTGAGCTTTTGTAATTAAAACAACTTAATCAATTAATTTTGACCTTCTTCTTAACCAAGATAACAATTTTGAAGGAAGAATTGGGCATTAAGTCCCTAAATTGGCCCGGAAACAGCCCTGACCTCAACCCAATAGAGAATGTCTGGGCCCTTATGGCTGCGAAAATAAAAGAAAAGGAAGCCTAAAACCATGGTAGAATTGAAGGATGTGATAGAAAAAGTATGGTTCGAGGATATCACTGAGGAATATTAAAGCGCTTTGTACAATTCGATGCCCAATAGGGTAAAATGTGTAATTAAAGCAAAAGGGGGTACTACAAAGAACTAATTTAAATTAAAAAAAAAATTAACAATAATTTGATACAAAATATATATTAGATTATAGAAAATTAAGTATACTTTTAGAAAAAAATCATTATTTGTTGAGTATATGCACTATTATATTTATTATAATTTTTTTTCTTAAAGTTGTCATAATTATGAAAAGTCACCAAAATTAATATGGGTCTGGAAAAAACCTTTTTCTAAAAAACTACCATTCATAAAAATATTCCATTAATTAGTAAAAAAAATAATTGGGCAATTCGGAAAACATTTATAGAAACCCCAAGCAAGAAAACATACAAGTATGTGAATATTTAGACTGCGGCTTTTTTGTGGCGCTGGGTTTACATACATGAAAAAATTTGCTTGTATTCCAGTCCATAGCAGCAGTTTCTTGCGAATTCGTATGCACAATGTTGTTAATATATCATATATGTATTTCAATTTCTTTACGCTAGAGGGTTCACCACAATAGTTACTCTTCCTACGAATCAATAAAAGTCAAAGTATCTAAAGTTTCAAATAACATCATCTTCAAGTATCCTAGTATCTTGAATTCCAGCCACTACTTAATTCATTATAACAAATATAACTGAATTATTTTGTTACAGCAAAATGAACGCATTTGCGATTACATTATAGCAGAGATGTTGCCCCGCTCTGACACGTTTTAAAGAAAAGTTTCAGAAACCTGTTTGTGGCTTTAACTGGACGTCCGGTAAAAATTCCCTGTTTAAAAACTATACGCTCTATGCTTGATAAAAGGAAGGCGGACAATAATAAAAATGTCGA
This sequence comes from Lordiphosa magnipectinata, assembly GCA_037044535.1. Taxonomy (NCBI): domain Eukaryota; kingdom Metazoa; phylum Arthropoda; class Insecta; order Diptera; family Drosophilidae; genus Lordiphosa; species Lordiphosa magnipectinata. Next base: position 659,816 of record JBAMBO010001951.1, read on the forward strand.
CAATATTTTTGAAAATAAATAAATAAATTTTGTCTGTACGACTGCAGATATTTGGAGTTGCAAAAACAAAAGTTACGTTGGAGTTACCGGCCACTATTTGGATAGCAATCTAAATCGTCATTCTCTCGTGCTCGCTAAGAGCGAGCGTTTTCCCACTTGCTACTGTATTAGCTGAAGTTTATATTACGGACTTAGAGTTAGCCAAAAATGTGGAACAGTTACAAATAATGCATCCAACTTCTGATTTGTTAGGGTTTTTAATGTTCATTACTAATCAAAATGGATGAACCATGCTTTTTAATTTAAAAGTACCTTTATTGTACCTTTACCTAGGTACTGGAAATTCCTGATATCTTTTACCTTACCTAGGAATATTTTTTGACGTTTACCTTGTACCTTACCTAGGTAAGAAAATCCAGTACCTTTCCAATCACTGGCTATAGTCATTCGATCCGGTCGACAAATGTGCAGCGTCTTTGAACCAAAAGACTTCGTGCAAAGTTTGGTTAAGATAGCTTTAAAACTGACGGAGGAGATGGCATAGAAACAGACGGACAGACGGACATGGCTATATCAACTCAGCTCGTCTTGCTGATCAAAAATATATATACTTTATGTGGTCGGAGATGCTTCCTTCTATGCGTTACAAACATCTCGACAATTTTAATATACCCTCTACAAGGCTATAAAAAAAGAAGAAAGACCCACCATCCTTTACCGGGATTCGAGCAGGAATATCAAAAAATACAAGGCGACAATTCCATCCAATTAGCCAACGGCTGAAAAAAACATGTATTTAAATTTCTATATCAGATAAGCACGATACTAAGTATTTTTATCCGATACTTTGCACACTTCAAGTTTTTACAGTTTTACGAGCGATTTTATAAACGTACCCCAGGGCAACAAAAGAATGGTAATTTTTATACCCGTTACTCGTAGAGTAAAAGGGTATACTAAAGTCGTGCAAATGTATGTAGCAGGCAGAAGGAATCATTTCCGACCATATAAAGTATATATATTCTTGATCAGCATCAACAGCCGAGTCGATATAGCCATGTCCGTCTGTCCGTCCATCCGCCCGTCCGTCTGTCTGTATGAACACCTAGATCTCAGAGACTAGAAGAGCTAGAGCAACCAAATTTGAAATGTAGACTCCTATTATCTGCACGCAGATCAAGGTTATTTCAAATTTTTGCCAAGCCCACCCCCGCCCTCACAATAAAAAATGTTGAATAACTCTGTATATACTTATACACTTTTAATGAGCACGCTTGTTGCAGGTTTCAATTGTACTCACCTGCTCAGTCTGAGCGAGGTCTCTTTTATTCAGAATTTCTCATCCCTTATTTCTAATCTTATCTTAAGGATGTGAGTGTAGTCACATCCGTGTATGGAAATATAGAAATGCATTCGTGGAAGGACTACACATTGCCTTCCACGATGCATGTTAAGTGCGGATGACCCTTTCAAGTGGTTTGTCTGCTGGGCTTGGCTAATCCTTGTCATTGCGGATGTTAATATTACATAAGGTGACATGTTTATGACACACATGGCGACATAGGCTACATATTTAAAAATGAGATTAACACTACTTGTGGGGCGAGTTGAATATCATGTTCAAGCTCGAACATTCTCGGGGGGCCTAAAATGCGACAGCCACTCATCCAGTTTGTGTCTTACTCTTCCGTAAGAACCATAGACTCTAATTAAATGTCTAAATAGGCGCTGCAGTTCTTTTGTCTTGTCCAAAGCGGACCCATTTGGTGTTGGTTTAAGCGATCTGACTTCGTCTGCATCTTTGCTCGTGCTGATAGATTTCCTTGCCTGGAAAATAGGAAAAAAGTTTCGGAAATAAATGGCCCTAAAAGCCCCAATGGTCTTCGACCGCATTGTAGTCCTGCGGTGTCCGTCTGTTTTGGCACTGTCCACTGTACAGAGCCGCCCGTGGTTAAATTGTGGTTCATCCCTCCATCCAGGCTTTCTGTCTTGTACCCTCCAGCGAGATATTAGGCAGTTCATTTTTGTCGTCAGCCAGGATATTGTTGGCGATTTGATCTTCCAATTGCAAGTACAATTGAGAATCTCCCGCCTTACCAAACGACTCCATATTAGCAAGCGACTCCAGTTTCCAATGTTTCCAATGTTTCTTCTTGGGTTTGGATAGGTTGGGTTTCTTTGTAGTCGCTTTGGGTATTATGTGAGTCTCATCATGTTGAGCTCCCACTTCTCTTTGGCTGCTTTCTTCGTCCTTGTCGGCGTGCTCCACTTGTAGCCCATAATTTACCGCCAGCTCTTCACGGGTCTGAAATCCAACATTTTCAGGGGCCTGAAAGACATCCTTGTCGACGTGTTCCTGTTGCCCATAGTTGACCGCCAGCTCTTCACGGGCCTGAAAGACATCCTTGTCCTTCTTCTCCATGGTGGGTCCGCTTTCCTGCTGAGTGTGACCCACCTCCATTACTTGCCTTTTGAGCTGCTCGGCATGTTCTTCTTCTTGGAGTTGTTGATCCAGTTTTTGGAATTCGGTGGCTGGACACATGGATTCGTCGACAGGCTTCGATTCAGCGAAAATTGTTGAAGGTGCCTCCTGGGCATTACTAGCAGCATCTTCTTCCAGCTTAGCTTTTTTATTTACCCGCCTCGGGGTGCCTTTGAATAACAGGAAAATTAGCTTCTTGGGAGTTGTAGTCGTCTCTCTAACTGGAGTACCTGCTTGCTCCAGATGTGGCTTACTGACTTTCAGCTGTTCTGGAAATCTGTTCCAGCCTTTTTCGTTTCTCTTACATATACGATCCCATGCTGTTGTATAGTAAGAAGGTTCTTGCATAAGGGAGGAAGTAAGGGAACTTCTTGCTTTCCCTTTAAGACACGCGTTCAGGTAATACATCTTGATGCCATCCCCGAAGTCTGCTCTCTCGTGGACTGCCTGCTTAAACCATCCATAGAATGTTGGCCAATCTTTGGGGTTTCCATTAAATCTAGGCATTTGTATTCTGGTGCATCTGGTAGAGGTAATAATGTCTTATCCACGTTTGACTCTTTTAGACGCTGCTTTCTGACATCCAGCATTTCCATCATCGTAATGGCCTCTATTCTCAGATCGACAATCTTGTCAAAATGGCTGAGATTATTCATAGTCCTCAGCTTGTTATGCGTTTCTTCCAACTCCCCAAACATAACTTCAATCCTGGAATTGTGCTTAAGTATTTCATCAGTGTGCAATTCCATGAAGCATTTGCTAGCTTCTTCAATAGCTTGACTTAGTTTTCCTGCAAGTGAATCCAATAGTTTTGCCAATTCGTCTATTGGGTTTGCAGAGCCAAAGCTGTCCGCTTCGGTAGCATGTGTGGGCGTCGTGTACCGCTGCACATCATTTCGTTGTGATGGCCCGGCGTCCTGCATGGCGTGGTCACTCATATTGACCTTTAATCTCGCCTCCTCATAAGGTTTGATATGCGCCATGGTTATGTCGAATATTCCCATATTCGCACCCACTTCACGGATTTCGATCAACCAAAAAATGTGTAGCGCTTACAACAACTTTCCGCGAAAATCGAACATCCGGCTCGAAGGACCAAAAATTGTATGTACTTGTTTGTTTCGCGTCTGATTATTGTTTTTAATTAGGTCACCCTGTAGACCCTGTTGTATTAATTTACAGTTTTTAATTAAAAACCACCTAATCCGTTGTCCTAAGCCACGGAAAACGCTTAACACTGCACGGATCTACCAATCCTTCAAGTAGATCCGGCTCGAAGGACCAAAAAATGTATGTACTTTTGTTTGTTTCGCGTTTGATTATTGTTTTTAATTAGGTCACCAAGTAGACCCTGTTGTATTAATTTACAGTTTTTAATTAAAAACCACCGAATCCGTTGTCCTAAGCCACGGAAAATGCTTAACACTGACCAAAAAATGTATGTACTTTTGCTCTTTTAACGAGCACGCTTGTTGCAGGTTTCAATTGTACTCACCTGCTCAGTCTAAGCGAGGTCTCTTTTATTCAGAATTTCTCATCCCTTATTTCTAATCTTATCTTAAGGATGTGAGTGTAGTCACATCCGTGTATGGAAATATAGAAATGCATTCGTGGAAGGACTACACATTGCCTTCCACGATGCGTGTTAAGTGCGGATGACCCTTTCAAGTGGTTTGTCTGCTGGGCTGACCGGTCTCAGAAACTATTTGAGCTACGGACTTGAATCTTGGTGTGTAGGTCTGAAGCTAGATCTGAACCAGTCGGATAAACCGGTCAAAAGTGGACCAAATCATCATCTCAGAAATTACGCAAGTACCAAAATCACACTATTTTCAGCATACATGAATGTTTGCCATTTTTAAATAGCGTTTGCGTTTTCCTGTTTCCAAATCTATTATCAGTTTCCCTCAGTATCCAAGATAAAGCGAAAAATTTAAATTTTGCATATCTGGAAACATTTTGATTTATGTGGTCAATTTTACACAACAGTCTGTCTATATATCACTTTAATTGATAATCATCGCATTGTATGAACAAAATTTCGCGTCTGTCTAGTATGCGGACCTTTGATCAAAAAATTTAAAAATGCAAAAATATTTCGGATTCGATGTCACGGACTTATTTATTGATATTTTTAATAAATTTCTTTTTGGAAATTGTGTTTTAGTTAGAAAAACTGGTTTGTTTTCAATGTTAGCGTTCTTAATCTCGGTCATTATCAAAATTATATGTTTCCAAACTGATCTGCGACGTTTGGTCGAAATCGCTAGACGTTGGAGCGTGCTTTTCAAGTGTATTAAAACGACAGAGACGAAGTTGGCTTTCCTTGGGTTGCACTTTGGGTTGAGTATTAGTGCTAGCATGATTTTCATAGGTTAGAAATAAAGAGAAAGAGTCTTGTACAATAGATCCAGTTAAGATTCTTTTTCTATACGCTAAGGCTTTAATCGCAATACTCTGTATTTAGTCCAATCCGCGCCATTAAGGATGTTTAATATTTGGTGAATGGGGCTGAATGGGGCAACTTCCGATGAAATGAAGGACATTTTGAAGCTCTTCCCTGTTGAACAGGGGGCAGTTTGTTTAACTCCTCGAGACTTAAGTGAATTTGCCTAATATGTTTTTTTCATTCATTGTTCAAGTTCATTGCCTTCACACCCAGGACTAGGTTGTGTATCATGCTATTTGGTTGAAAGAAAATCGTAGAGCATCAAGATTTTCTTTGTTCTCTGAAGTAGCAGGCCAGGAATTTAAAAAAAATAAAGTGCGTATACGCACAGAAATTAAGCGTAGTGTGCGAACTTTTAAAGTATACGTAAGTGTAGCTGAAATATGCATACGCACTATGAAGTATACGTACTTTTTAATAAATGCGTATTGAGGTACGCATACGTTTTTTTTTTTAAGGATACACATTGAAGGATTGACGCATTTGAAGCTATACGTATGCGTCTACGTTTTTCGTACTTTTTGCAGTTCTCTGTTCGTCACTGAGGCACATTTTCGAAAAGATTATCGTTATCGCCAAAAATTCAGTTTTCTGTCCTCATTCAGCCTCTTTAACACTTTCATCAAGAGAACATTTGTTCTTTATCTCCTCTATAGTCCAGTCAAATTAGGGTTTCACCTCGGAATTTGAGATAATAAGCTGGAAACTTATGTACACCTTTGTTTTGGCGTTCTAAACGTTGTGCCAAAAGTCACATAAAATCTCGTGTGCGCGTCGTTAGTTGTTCAATGTCAAAGGTCACAAAAATCAGTTTTCAGCGATTATCTCCGTTTCTATAGCTACAATGGATTTAAAACGTATTACAAAAATAGAGGAAAGCTAACTTCGGCTCGACCGAAGTTTATATACCCTTGTAGCTTGTATGATTTTTATAAATTAGTAGCCCGATTCCACTGACACAAATATGTACATTCGGCCAAATGTACACATTTTTGACAATGTCTCCTATATACATATTCTACACCTAATTTCTATGGCTGCTGTACTATATAGTTGTCCTATCAAACTTGGTGGAATTATGTGAAAGCATAGAAAACTTGTAAGTACAAGGTTCGGGGACGTTTGCGTTGAAGACAAAAAAGTTTTTCTCACTAAAACTACTTTTTCGACCGATCGTTCCTATGGCAGCTATATGCTATCGTCATCCGATCTGTCCGGTTCCGACAAATGTGCACCGTATTTGTACCAAAAGACTTCGTGCAAAATTGGGTTAGGATAGCTTTAAAACTGACGGAAGAGATAGCATAGAAACAGACGGACAGACGGGCGGACGGACAGACGGACAACTCAGCTCGTCATGCTGATCAAGAATATATATACTTTATGTGGTCGGAGATGCTTCCTTCTATGCGTTACAAACATCTGGACAATTCTAATATACCTCCTCTACAAGGGTATACAAATTGTAGAGCAGCAAATTTGCGACAAATTTCGTATACACATTTTTTTTTCATACGCCCAACCGTTTTTGAGATAGAGGGCAGAGAGCCCGCAGTAGTCAGCCATAATCCCAGTAATGCAAGGTCAACCGTGAATCTCAGTGAATAACACCAGGTATAAAGTTATTAAATCATTTAAATCTCATAAATAATAAATAAATAATATTATTCATTATATGCATGTATGTTTTAACGACCTTTATGTTAATTAAAACCTTCAAATTTTTTGCCGGCTCTAGGTCTCGCTAAGTTGGTACATAACTTTAAAACAGGGACACACCACACCACAAAGGAGGTTAGTTGACCGAACAGCTGTTTCAATGGTACCATAGCGAGACCTAGAGCCGGCAAAAAATTTGAAGGTTTTAATTAACATAAAGGTCGTTAAAACATACATGCATGTATAAAACGCTAGGCACAGCGTTGTTGTTGAAACTAAAAATAGTTTCGTTTATAGCAACAAAAACCCCTGTTTGAATGCAATTCTGCACTCAGACTTATTGGTCACTGTGTTAGCAGTGGGGAGAAAATCTCTCTCACTAACATTGTAAGGCCATTGGGGGACACACACACGCACAAAGGCCACAGACAGCGCGGCTCTGGCTCGTTGTGTCTGGGTTTTGCTGTTGAATCGCATTGGAGTTCCCAAGCGATTATGGCATCTCAGGCATGAGGAGGGAGTTTTTTTCTGATTGTGGTACCAGGTGAAGACCGCTGATGATATGGTAGAGATACCATTGAAACAGCTGTTCGGTCAACTAACCTCCTTTGTGGTGTGGTGTGTCCCTGTTTTAAAGTTATGTACCAACGTAGCGAGACCTAGAGCCGGCAAAAAAATTTGAATATTATTCATTATATTTAATATCATTTTGCATATATCTAATATATATTTAATAATACTTACCTACTTGGTTAATTAAAAACTCCTTAGATGACATTCCTACACTGCTCGACAAAATGAAAGCCGATTTTCACTTATTGAACCAACCAAATTTTTCTAAAGTTAATTGGCCCGCTGATCACGAAAATCGCAATGAAACCAAATTCTATCGGCTAGTTATCGAGATATTATCGATAATCGTGTTTTTCGACTTATCGAAAGTTGTCTCCACCTTAACTCTCATAACTTTGTTGTTTTTTAACCGATTTTTAAGTTCTAAAAAAAACTTAACAGAAAAAAATTGGACACAAGTTTTGTTTTTTTCAGATAAAAATGTGCTAGGCCGATTTCTTTTGATGCAATCGGCTCAGCTGAAGAAAAAAAACATTTTTTCCAAAATTTAAAAATTTAACGTATTTAAAATGCATGTAGATGTATAATGAAATAATATTATCAGATTTTTATACCCTGTTCCCATTAAAAATGGGAAAAGGGGATCATGAAGTTGTGCAAATGTATGTAACAGCCAGAAGGAAGCTTCTCCGACCCTATAAATTATATATATTCTTGGTCAGCAGCAACAGCCGAGTCGATATAGCCATGTCCGTCTGTCTGTATGAACGCGTCGATCTCAGTGACTATAAGAGATAGAGACACAAATTTTGGCACGCACATAGGTGTACACTGCTCGCCACTTGAATAGGACATCTCTAAAGTCGATTTTCTATAGTTAATTGCTGCTAAACCAAGCCATCTAGGAAAATAATTTTTGTTTTCTTATAAAGTTTATTTAAATGTAGTAATTAGACGAAAATTACAAAATTATTCAAAAGTTGTAAGTATACAAAAAACATTGTTAACCAATAAGTAACAAATTTTGGAGTCTTCATTTTGCACCACTTGAATATGACACTTTATCTAAAAACCATTTAAGAATATTTCAATCCTTTTCAAATAACAATATTACCTAAATAAGAAATTACTAACATGTTTTTAAACCAAAAACTGTTTTTAATAGTGTGTTGAGCCTCCTTTTTTCTCCAAAACCTCACACATTCGGTCTGGAAGGGATGCATAGAATTTTCCCAAATAATTCAACGATATCGATCCCCATGCTAATTTGATAGCTGCAATTAGTTCGGGAATGCTCGAATATTGCTGACCTGATCCATATGCTTCACGTGTTAGCCATCCCCACACATTCTCAATGATATTCAAGTCCGGTGAATAGGGTGGCCAGTTTAATAACTCCACGTTTTGGCTCGCTATATACGATTTAACAATCCGGGCCGTATGTATAGGGGCATTATCATGTTGATAAATCCATTTTAGATTTGCAAAAAGAGTTTGGAAGTGTGGAAAGGCCTCTTTCAATATACCATTATAACACAACACATTCATGGTGGTTGGAATAAATTTAAGCTCACAGGTGCCATAATAGGAAATGGCCCCCCATACCATAATACCTCCAGCACTGCTGTGCAACTTATCAAGATGGTGTGGTTCTTTTCGAAGATCATGAAAATAGTAGCTGTAGCCATCAGGGCCCTCCAAATTAAACTTTTTTTCGTCCGAAAAGACAACACGTTGCCACTCCGAAGTCCAGGTGAAATGTGCGCGCGCGAAATCAGGGTGTTGTAACTTCCGAGCCGGGTTAAGAGGTGGCTTCTTCTTGATTTTTAGTCTCTTCAGGTGTGTAGCATTATTAATAACACGACGCATGGTTGTCAAACTTGCTTTGACGTTCCATTTTTCCCTTATCTTGGCCTAAGAGTCGTGCGAATTGGAAGCTTCTCTTAATATAAGTCGCTTGTCCGCGATGGTAAGCACACTGTGGGTGCGGCCCTTCATGTTTTTACCATAATTAGTCTCAATTTTTAGAAAATTTGTTATGGCGTGACGGCTCCTGTGGACTTTTTTTTTGCTATTTTGGTAATAGAAAGGCCAGAATCCTTGTAAGCTTGGATTTTTCCTTTCTCCGACTCAGATAATGAAGTGCCACGCCCCATTTTAATTTTTTTTAATTTTATATACACTTCAATTAAAGAAAAAATTTAAGTAAACCAAAATTTGTGTGCACGTGTCAACGATACCGACCAAATAAAATGCATGTTCTATTCAAGTGGCGCAAAAATTCCATTGAATTTTTGCGAATGCTCACATAAAGTGCAAACAACTTTTTAACGGTTCTATTCCAAATCTTGGAATATACCAGAAAGAGCGAAGAATGCTTGCACAAAGATAATATGCAAAAAATACCGTTATTCTACCATTTCGTTTTCGAGTTACGAGCAGTTTTAAAGAGAGCATACAGGGTGTCCTATTCAAGTGGCGAGCAGTGTATACCGTACCCAGATCAAGTTTCTTTCAGATTTTGAAAATATCCCCTCCTCCCCCCTTAAACCGCAAAAAGCTGTCACAGCCACAGTTTTAAAGTTAGAACCTGGTGGCTTTATATTATCCTAGGCCTTATATCTTACTACTAAAATAAGATACGAGCAAAAACACCAAAGTTATTAAACAATTTAGCTTATAGGAGCGGGGTGGGGGAGGCGGCCACTTCATGCAGGCAGCGCTGCCTGCGCAGGCCGCGTGTGAGCGCGCGTGTGTGTTTGTGTGCGCTCGTATGTGTGTATGCGTTTGTATATGTGAGTGTGTTTGCATGTGCGTCTCAATTGAACAGGGTATTTTGTAGTCGGGAAACTCGACTACAGCGCTCTTACTTGTTATTAATATGACAGTGAAAACCATGTAATTTACTTTAATATAAGCCCTCAAACCAAAAATCGGACATGAAATGGCTATTTTATTCAAGTTTTCTGTAAATGCTGAGGTAATTTTGAATCTTGTCAGTCTGCCTTTTTTCACCAAAACTTCAATAAAATAGCCATTTCATGTCCGATTTTTGCGTTTGAGGGCTTTTATTAAAGTAAATTTTTTAATTTTGGAAAAAATGAATTCGAAAAACACGATTATCGATAATATCTCGATAACTAGCCGATAGAATTTGTTTTCATTGCGATTTTCGTGATCAGTGGGCCAATTTACTTTAGAAAAATTTGGTTGGTTCAATGGGTAAAGATCGGCTTTCATTTTTTCGAGCAGTGTAGGAATGTCATCTAAGGAGTTTTTAATTAACCAAGTAGGTAAGTATTATTTAGATATATATTAGATATATGCAAAATGATATTAAATGTAATGAATAATACTAATTATTTATTATTTATGAGATTTAAATGATTTAATAACTTTATACCTGGTATTATTCACTGAGATTCACGGTTGACCTTGCATTACTGTTTTGTTTGACCCCTTTTTTTTTTGCCTATTTTGACTGGACTACTATATATAAAACAGTTTGTCCTGATTCACTGATTGACAATCAACGCAGAGCGCAAACGGTAAGAGATAGAAGGCTGAAATTTGGACAGGAGTTTCCATTAGTGGTGAAAGTGCGTTCCTAGACGGGGTTTTGGAAAATTCCAACCGGAAAAGCCGGAAAAGCGTCGGAAAAGTTTGTATGGGAAAATTTTTTTTCATCCGATTGACTTGAAATTCGAAAAAATTCGACACGTGTTTTCCCGATTTTGGAAAATCCGCCCAGGAGGAAAATGGCCGCAAAGTTCTGCATGCAACAAATTATTTTTCATCCGATTGGCTTGAAACTCGGTTTGTTAGGATAGAATACGAAATAATTGGAAATGTGATTTTATTACAATGTCGGAAAATCCGCCCCCATGCGTGAAAATGTCCGGAAAATTCTGTTGGCAAATAACTATTTTTCATCCGATTGGCTTGAAACTCGGTTTGTAAGGATAGAATACGAAATAATTTGAAATGTGATTTTCCAATGTCGCGAAATCTGCCCACAGGGTGTGAAAATTCCCGAAAAATTCTGCATGTAAAAAATTATTTTTTATCCGATTGGCTTGAAACTCGGTTTGAAATTAAGTAAAATGGGGCAGGAACGATAACGATTATGCTAGCGATAACGATGAGGATGACGATAGAAAACTTATAAATACGAGGATTGACGACGTTTGCTTTGAAGACAAAAAAGTTTTTCTCACTAAAACTACTTTTTCGACCGATCGTTCCTATGGTAGCTATATGCCATAGTCATTCGATCCGGCCGGTTCCGACAAATGTGCTGCGTATTTGTACCAAAAGACTTCGTGCAAAGTTTGGTTAAGATAGCTTTAAAACTGACGGAGGAGATTGCATAAAAACCGACGGACAGACAGACGGACATGGCTATATCAACTCAGCTCGTCATGCTGATCAAGAATATATATACTTTGAATGGTCGGAGATGCTTCCTTCAATGCGTTACAAACATCTGGACATTTTTAATGTACCCTCTACAAGGGTATAAAAATTGAGGAATGCTAAAGTAGGCTCGACCGAAGCTTATATACCCTTGTTAGCTTGTATTTTTTATATAAATTAAGGTTTTAAATGATTTTCGCAAAAGTTTTTAACTGAGTTATTTCCTAAACTCGGCAATAAATGGCGCCAATACTTTGACCATTTGTTTGCCAGTTTGTTACATGACAGCTATTCGATATATTCATCAGATTTTGACCAATCTTCCCAAAATTGTGTAAAATTCATAATTGGAAAGCATAAAGACGCTACCATTGAAAACAAAAAAGTGTTTCTCACTAGAACTGCTTTTTCGACCGATCGTTGCTATGACAGCTATATTGTATAGTCATCCGATTTAGATCAAACTTTCCATAATTTTGGGGTGTCATATAATATTGATCAGTAACAAGTTTGTTAGCGATGGCAGGGAAAACAAAAAAGTTTTTCCTACTAAAACTTTTTTTCAGAACTATATTTTGTAAGGCTGCTATACTATATAGCTGACCGATTTTCATCAATCTTGGTGGAATTATGTAAAAAAGCAGAAAAAACTTATAAATACTCGGTTTGGGCACGTTTGCGTTCAAGCATAGAATAACTAGCATACATAGAAGCGACATGTCAAGCATAAAATGTACAATTTCATTTTCGCGTTTCATGATGCGGGAGGAACGCACACAAGGGTTTGGCTGATGCTATTTTTAGAATGCCAGAGAGCGCCCATAGCTGAGAGAGAGAGCTCTCCCGACTGCAAAAGAGAGCGACTTAATATAAAAAATGAAAAAAAAATTCCAAAAGAATTTTGGCTATTGGCTGAAATTCTGCAAAATGAGCTCGGCTTAAGGGGGTCTTCTAGTTTAGACGGCCGAATTTGACCTGTTTTTTTAAAAATCATGGAAAGAAAACGCGTTAAGACTTTTTTAATTCTGTTTTTTGCATTTGGCACTTCATAAAAAACCATACAAAATTGTGTGAATGCGAAGGGTGCTCAAAAAGTTCTCAGCCTCCAAAGACCGGTCTCCAAAAAAATAGTATAACCAATGTTCGCACGATTGCGGGCGTATACCGCATCCGAAAAAAAAACAAAAACGGGGAATGAGTTAGCATAAATGTCTTTATCGTGTGATCCTCCAGAAAAAAAATAAAAATTCGTTGGTGGAAAATGGCAGCCATTTGAAAATAAAAAATGGATTATTTATTTTTTTATTTTTAGTCGAGCGTACAAAAAAAATAGTAAAAAATGTTTTCGGCGATGATAGGGGTTCACACGATAGCGCCCTCAATTCTGCGTCGTTTGGCCCTTCTTTCATCAAAATCGGTCCAAAAAAACTTGAGTTATCGTGCGAACATGTTTGAAAAACATGGTATAATCTTTGTCATCATTTGTAATCATTGTATAATCTTTGGTTAAAGACAAAAGAGTTACTACTACTACTTTTTCAACCGATAGTTCATATGGCAGCTATATGCTATAGCGATAGCGATAGTAAGTATTTTTGAGTTTTTTTAAAGATTTTTCGGAAAACGTTTAGAGATAACTTCAAAAATACTTACCCATATAAGCTTTCAGAAAATGCCTGAGCAAAAACCAAAATTTTGTGACACCCTAGTATACACCTACACCTATGTCCATGCAAAAATTTGTGTCCCTATCTCTTATAGTCTCTGAGATCGACGTGTTCATACAGACAGAGATGGCTATATCGACTGGGCTGTTGATGCTGATCAAGAATATATATACTGTATAGGGTCGGGCTCCGTTCTGGCTGTTACATACACAACTTCATGATCCCCTTTTCACATTTTTAATGGGAACGGTATAAAAATCTAAATTTTTTAAAGTTTTTGGGCTATAACATTTAACGAGCGGAGATTAGGGGAAGGACATCAACTTGTTTTGAGCATTTTTTTTTGTTATCTGAACATTTTTCAGAATAATTTAAACTTTGCAAAAATAACCTTATTTCCCATTTTAAAATCCAACAATTGGTATCTTATGAACCAAATCAAAATTTCGCGCTTTGGTTTTTCTGTAACGACATTCAAAGCAGCTTGTATTAAAGCAAATTTGCTTGTAAAAGGTTACTTTAAGTGGCCACAGGGCCTACAAATGTAAACAAACCGCGCTCAACACACGTTTCTGTAAATATCTCGTGAACCTGATGTGCTGGGGGAAAACGGACTATTGAATTCAGCGGACAAAAATAGATATGGAAAGTTGGATATGAAGCTATGAACTGAAAACTTCATGGTACTAAAAAGTTAGGCAAACCAGCTGGTTGAACAGTTCAAGAGTGGTTCAAGTCCACATCTCAGAAATTATTTAGGCTGTGGTATGGAAAATTGGTCTGTAGGTTTACAGTCTGAGTGTTAGACGTTTGAAATTTCTGTGTTCATCCTATGAACTGAATTTTTGATGTATGGATTTTAATGGTATGAATAATAATAACTTATTATTAAATTTCAGCCAGTTCAAACTAGAATATAAACACTCTCATAAGAAATATATCTATTAAATGCAAAGGGCAACACCGGGTACACATCTAGCAAGTTTTAGCTGTCTCGAGGTCATGTTATGTTTGCACACAACTTTATACAGAAACAAACAACACCACAAAGGAGGCTGGTAAACTGTACAGCTGTTTCATGAACTTCCCAGTTTAATCTTTAGCGGTCTTTGCCTGTCTACTGCAAGCCAAGTTGTCAGTAGCCTTTGTGTGTGTGTGTCCCCAAATTAGTTAGAAAGGTATTCTCCCCACTGGACAGTGGTTCCGTCAGGGACCAAAAAATAAAACATATGAAATTCAAAATATCGGAACCAAATTAGTCAGTTCCATTTCTCAAAAGAACTAACTATTCGGTAGAGTACTTTATTTCTTTCCGTTCGAATCGTTCCAGTTCCAATTAGCACAAAAAGAGCGTGAAATAAATCAGTTTTATTTTTCTGTGTAAAAAGCTTTAGATCACGGGTTGCAAAGAAAGTTAAAAATGTGAAAAGGCTACATAAATGATTTTGATTATGAACATTGAAAACTGATTATTTTTAGCTAAATATTCTTTTTGTGTGTTTATATTGTAAAATATTTGTCTTGTCATCTTCATTTGGGTTTCTCGTCCATAAAGATTATTTTCAGGTAAGCTTTTAGTTGTCATACCTGCTGATTCCTCCGTGGGGCTTTTTGTGTAACTTTATTTAATCAATTTAAATTCTAAAAAAGTTATATTTAGCTGCCGAATTGCGCCGTGCTTTGTTTTAGAAGCTTCGGGCTGGGTATGGGTCTGGCTTATAGCTAAATTTTTTCGTTATGTTCGTTGAAACTATTACAGACAATACTGTTGACAGATAACCTTTACTTGGAAAACGGGGCTGTGATGGAAGTACGGGACGTTGCAATTATAAGGAAAAGTTTTACTAGAATTTAGAGCATAGAAGTTTATTTGTTGCGTTCTACGTACCGCTGTAACTTATTTCTGAAGCTAATAGTAAAATAATTTGGAACAACCCCCTGCCATCGACAACAAGTTACTGCAGACCTGTTAGATTTAAATTTAAAAAAGAGACGTCCGAAGTAAAGTATATATAAAGTTGAAGATAAGTATTTCACAGAAAAAGTCACCAGAATTATGTCTTTTAAAAAACTCTCGTTAATCATAATTTGCATTTGACTATGGTGGATGGGAAAGTGTGAACCGCTTTAAGCAAACCCGAATTTACTTCATTCATGTATTCGTTTTTTATCATATATTTTTTGTCATATATTCTTCAAAGCTTCACGCTTTTCTGTTGGCTTAAGCCAACAACAGGGAATTCCCTGTAATATACGTGTGACATCCTATGCAACGTGGCACAGGTAGTCGGACAATTTTCGAGAATAGTATTAGCCAAAGAGTCATCGTCGCCGACTCCGTCAGTAAATTTATTTCGGGATATTGAGCTTTTTCAAACTTGAGCATAAGACTCGACCACCATCATAAAGTTGCGTTACATATCATAAACCAATCATTCTTTGTAATAGCAATTATTATTAATAGCAGCAGTGACAACGGACAGACACACCACTTGAAAAGGACCAACCATTGGAACCACTTGAACAGGTCATCCGGTGCGCACCACTTAGTATGCGTCGTGTGAGGCAATATGTATTCCTTTTACGAACGCATTCTGATATTTACAAACACGGAATTATCTTTCGAATACTGCCTTAGTTAAGAATAGAAAATAAGGGATGAGATATTTAGAAATAAAAGCATGATCGCTCGACAAGAGCGAGTCAGTACAAATCAAAACTACAACCGTGCTCATTTAATGTATAATTTTATAGAGAACTCATCTTCTTGGCGGCCGTTACGTTGGTGTTACGCGTATAAAAATTACGGGGAAGCCTGTAACTGTAATGGTTATATAATTCTGGTTCTGTCTGTGTCGAATTCTAATACACTTGAAAATGCTTGCCCCAAAGATTAGCGATTTCGACCAAACTTCGCAGATCAGTTTGAAAACACTTAATTTTAATAATGACCGAGTTTATGAACGCTAACATTAAAAACAAAAAAGTTTTTTCACAAAAACCCATTTTTCGAACGATCTTCTTCGATCTGGCAGCTACAAGAATTAGTCATCCGATCCTGGCGGTTCCGACATATAAGCAGCGTGCAGTAAAAAGAAGAGTTTGTGCAAAATTTCAGTTTGATAGCTTAAAAACTGAGGGACTAGTTCGCGTAGAAACAGACAGAGGGACGGATAAAGCTCGATAGACTCTGCTCGTCATGCTGATCAAGAATATATATACTTTATGTGGTCGGAGATGATTTTTTCTATGTTCGAAAAGTCACATATGGGCTTTTCCACAGAAATGTCAACCGCAGCCAAAAATTTACAAGTGGTTAAAAACACTATGTTTTATCAAATTTTCATGAGGAAATAGTCAAATTGAACTAATAAAAGCCAATCTTACATTAATACACAACCCATTTCGAAATATTCGGAAATATTATTTTTACAACGAAGTTATTAGTTGTTGTTGTTGTACCGGCATCTGGAAAGATATGTACGTAGAGAGAGAAAGTGAAAGAATAGGTAGACGGTAAGATATAAAAGAGATGTATAGCTAATCAGGGGCCAGGTCGAGGAATAAGGCAGCCTGTACTGGGTGGGTCCAGAGTTGTGGAATTGCGGGGGCACTCAAAAATATGCTTGGTGTCGTGAGGGCTGTGGCCGCATTTGGGGCATTCGTCCACGATATCAGGGTTAATCCGAGAGAGGAAGCTGTTTAGGAGCTTAGATTTTCCTGATCGAAGCTGAGATAACGTAGTCCTTGAATTTCGAGGGAGTGTTAGTTCCGACGAGTCGATGGGAGGAGGTCTGCCACCCAGAACTACATTATACCGGTAAATTTCGATGGCTTTGGCTACGATGGAGGTGTGGGCCAGCTTCTTAGCCTCTGCGCATGCAGTGGCGGTGTGCGGGCCTTCTCTTGACGGACGGGAGGTCGAATCTTACTGCACGTGTACGCCGGGATACATTTGGAAGGATGCAGGCATGATTTGGGTGGGATTAATGGTGGCATCCGATGAGGTATTGTTGCGTGTGTACTTTATTGTGGAGACGGACTGGGAGAATGTCAGTTGCCTGGTGAAGGTGATCGGTGAAGCTATTAGTTCATTTCAATTGCTGTCATCTTTTGAAATTCAAAAAGGCAACTACATTTGTGGAAATATGGCAGAAGAGACTGCTGTTCTATTGGTCGGCTTATCGAGCTAAATTTTTGATAACACGCCTTCCTCGGCTGGGATGTTGATGCTGATCAAGAATAAGAGATAAATAAAGGATTGGCTAGTTCATATCGCATGCATAAAAAAACATCCAGTAAATTAAAAAAGTGCTCTCTTTTTGGTTTGGGAATTCGAAAATAACACATTGTCGAATTTAACACACTGCGTGTGAGCTATTCACACAAATTAGAGCCTATTCGCGCCCATTAAAACTCAACTTTTTTTTACTTCTTTTTTTATGCATGATGCTATACAACAAAAAGCATCAAATAGAGGGGTCAGACCATGACCTTAAAAATTTCATATTCAGGAGGTCCAGTCTAAGGAACATACACAATGTATATTATGTATTATAATACATATATATATATATACAATATATGTATTCATGTTTTAAAGTTATGTGCCAGCATGGTGTAATTAAACAAGGTGAAGTTATTCAAGTAGGCTCTTTTTGGGGTACCAGTTGAATGGTGAAAATCATAAAGTAGCAAAATGAATTTCAACGTGCTCTCACATGTTCATATCAACCCTCTCGCATGGTGAATTTCTGACGACTCTACCTTGTTAGTTATACCATGTGTGCAAGCATAACTTGACCTCGAGCTAGCAAAAACTTGAAGGTTTGATTGATATATATTTTATTTAAAACGAGAAAGCAAAGCTAACTTCGTCTGTGACGAAGTTTAAATACACTTGAAAATGCTCGCTCAAAAGGTTTGCGATTTCGACCAAACTTCGCAGATCAGTTTGAAAACATTCCATTTTAATAATGACCGAGTTTAAGAACGCTAACATTGAAAACAAAAAAAAATTTTATCACAAAAACCCATTTTCCGACCGATAATTTATATGGCAGCTATAAGAAGAAGTCATCCGATCCGGGCGGTTCCGACATATTAGCAGCGAGCAGCTAAAAAAAGATTCTGTGCTAAATTTCAGCTCGATAGCTACAAAACTGAGGGACTAGTTTGCGTAGAAACAGACAGACGGACGGACGGACAGACGGACAGAGGGACGGACAAAGCTCAATCGACTCAGCTCGTCATGCTGATCAAGAATATATATACTTTATGTGGTCGGAGATGATTCCTTCTATGCGTTGCAAACTCCTGTGCAAAATTATAATTACACTTTTCAAGTGTATAAAAATTAAAACATCTTTTTGTAAATGGTTTAATATTTAATACTTGGATTCACATAAGTCATAACTCTAAATTACTAATCAATACATAAAACTTTTTATTTATAGGAACTATGATTTGCGCCTATTTGCTGTACAGTGGCTTGCAAAAAACTGCAGATGAAGCGTTGGCATGGTATGACGAGAAGCGTACAAAGGATCGTAAAGGAGTAACAATCCCATCTCAGCGTCGATATGTTCAGTATTTTTCAAATTTAATTTGTTCAAGAGTTCCATATAAAAAAATAAGTTTAAATGTAAGTAATAAGTTGACATCGGATTTTAGGTTTTTTTCTGTTGCTGGTCTAAAAAATTCAACATTTTGGCATTGAACTAATATTAATTTTTGTGATTTTTTAAGATGATTATTTTCAAAATAAGTTTGTTGTAGGTACAAAATGTCAAAAATACTAAAAATAGGTCAATAAATGTCAAAATATGTCAAATGCAATTCTGAAAGTACCATTCCGTACTTATGTAAGAAACGACAAAATATACTGAACACAAGAAAGTACTGTACTGTACACATGCATGTTCTGTTAATGGTTCGTAGCGTACTATTTAAAGCACACTTCCTGTAAATTGTTTATATCGTACTCTACTTACGTTTTCTCGTACGGTTCACGTAGATTCGTACTGACCTCGAAGGGCAGTACCGAATTTTGTAAATGTGTTCATATCACGTGCGAGCTAATAAGTTTCTGTAAGGGACGCAAAGTGGAAAATCATTTTAGTTACGAACCTTATCGTAAAAATATTATGAAATTTCGATTTTCATTTTATCTGAAAAGCAATAGTGATAGTATCTTTAAATCTTAACTAAATTGGGTCCGATTTACTTGTTTTTCGCTATTTACTGATTTCTCCGTCACAGTTAAATTGTTCTAAACATATTTTATGCTCTGATCAATTTTCTTTACCAGCGATGGGGAACGCATAGACTCCTTAGTCCTCGCCACGCAGCCCGCTATTTATCCCAACAAAACTCTATGCGTTTACCGTTACTCGTCTCGGCTCGGCTGAAGTTTACAACATCGCGCTTATGTGGTTGTTGTAGATGTTATAGCAACACTGACCTCTGGTCGGTTCTCTTTACCATTGGTCGTTCACGTTACTTTATCGCGGTTCGGTATGATCACAATCATAGTTTTGCAGTTATATGTGGTCTTGAAAAGTAGTTTCTTCGGTTATTATCGATTTAACTACTATAGAGGACCCTTAGCTAAAAACTCCGCTAATGCAGTAGATCTGGAATGATTTTCAACTTAATAGGCATTAAAGTTTGGTGCAATACTGCTATCAATCCTTTTTGTTTTTGCTTAGAAAAAATCATCTCTGATCACATTAAGTATATATATTCTTGATCACTATGTCGAGCTGAGTGTCTTGCGCTTTTTTCCGTCCGTCTGTCTGTCCGACTGACCGGATCGTATGACTACTTCTTGTAGCTGCCATATAAATTATCGGTCGGAAAATGGGGTTCTGTGAGAAAATTTCGTTTGTTTTCAATGTTAGCGTTCTTAAACTCGGTCATTATTAAAATTATATGTTTTCAAACTGATATACGAAGTTTGGTCGAAATCGCTAACCTTGGTAGCGAGTTTGTTTTCAAGTGTATTTAAACTTCGACACAGACGAAGTTAGCTTTTCTTTCTTGTTTTTCAGTAATTTAATGATTCGTCAATCACGGTAAAATGGTTTGAAATACGATTCTGTTTGTGTGTCCTCCCTATTCCATTCTCTAAACTCTAACCTTCCTTTCAGAGTGTAACAGATCTACTTCTCGGGATTTATTTAAAGTGAAATATTTCGCTAGCACGCGTGCAGAACAAAAAAAATTCTGAACGTTTCTTTGGTTCCTACGCTACGAAGAATTTACCGTTCTTGCCTGTATACAGTACTTGCTGGTAAGCTACTATCGGTTTGAACCCTGAATAAAAGGCGTATTTAGATATGCAGACGCCTACTTGGGAGCATATATTTACCCTCTAAATATGTAAAAGAATATGACATTAAAAAATATAGTAAAGCTAGCTTCGGCTCGGCCGAAGTTTATATACCCTTGTAGCTTGTATAATTTATATAAACTAGTAGCCTAAATCCACTGACACAAATATGTACATTCGGTCTTCAATGCCTCACAAACATCTCGACAATTTTAATATACCATCTACAAGGGTATAAATATAGGTAAAATTAGGTTGAAATATGTTAGCATATTTTCAAATAAGTAATTAGGTCAAATATATTTAATGTCAAATATGCATAACGATTGAGGATTTAAAATAATCTTGTTTTCATGAAATCAGAATTTTATTGGACCACATATTTAAAATATGATTTCACCTAAAATCCGATGTGTAGTAATAAGTTTTCTTTATATCTTAATATATTTTTAATTTATTCTTCTTTAAAAAAGGTCTGTGAAATTCGATTTGCTGAGACCAACTTCTTGCACAATCTAGGCACAGTGCAATGCTCGATATATGTGTTACAGGACTCCACAAATGAAAAAGTCAAGGCGCATGTATGTATAAATTATAAATTTTATTAATATGCACT
Source organism: Lordiphosa magnipectinata (assembly GCA_037044535.1). Taxonomy (NCBI): domain Eukaryota; kingdom Metazoa; phylum Arthropoda; class Insecta; order Diptera; family Drosophilidae; genus Lordiphosa; species Lordiphosa magnipectinata. Next base: position 681,011 of record JBAMBO010001951.1, read on the forward strand.
TCCCTTCATCCTGTGATCATCAGTGGTGTTCCTAGAGCAAGACTTAACAGCACAATTTCTCCTTTTTTGGGTCGCCTTTTGTGGATCCCCAAATCTATCCGTTTTCAGCTTTTTAATTTTTATACTCAGTACACCAAAGAGACAGTTTTGAATGATTGCCAACAACGAAATCAGAGTATCCAATCGAAACAACAACCGTTATTTTATCACGAAAACTCATTCACACTAATCGTGACTATCCACCAAGTCACACTCTTATAGCTAAGGGAAGTGTTCATCGATAGCAAATCACATGCACTACATTATAGTACGGTCGCGGATATTTTATCCGTGTACTATTGCCGTCTATCAATTCTTCATAATAATCTTAACTCTTATAAAAAATTTAAAAATTCCCCAATATTTTGGACCGTTTAATGTATACCTTTCATTTGCCAACGCCTGCTCTATTTTAAATATTCAAATGAAAATTTGGCTAATTTCGCGGTTTTGTTTGTTGTATATGAAAAATGTTCAATTTTCAAATTTTTGATCGGTCTTCCAATTAATTGTCTATATTTGCCATTTATTATAATAATCTATAATCTAAGCTCAAATGAGAATTTTTGCAAATTTCGACATTTTAATACATTTTTTATACGTTTACATATATAACAGTTTTCAATGTAAAGTGGGTTATTTAATTAGTATAAATCTAGATTTTCACCTAAATCTTCCTTCATTTAAAAAAGTGCATAACATCCGATGTCATATAACACATTTAGGGTATTCACTTTGTTGTGCACATAGGCACTTGGGCAAAAGTGTAAGCATTTCCAACAACAATTTACTCTAAACAAATTGTGCCCAGCTTGCTCAACACAGACCCTGGCTAGGAATAGTCGGGCACTTGTGCCCAAACTGATTTTGAAAAGAATGTGTTATGAAACATATTGTATGGAGCAAGCGCAATCTTCAAAAGAACCATGGATGACTCCCAAATTATATCTTCATGAAAAATCATTATAAATCGCGGTCCATTGAGGAATCTTTTTTTTTTTTTTTGACATTCAAATAACATCTCAGCCAAAGGTTCATTCGCGGCCCGTAAAGATACTATACCAAAAAGCCAAAAATTCTAGACAGAGACGTAGAGGGAGGTAAAGTTGCTGAACGGTCCTACGTGGTGAAACTAGCGAGATCCTGGCTTCCTGCCCCTCAAGTCGGCTCACTTCTCCTCTTTGGTGACCCTCGGTCACAAAGTAATGCATCCGTAAATCTGCTGGATAACGTGAAGAGTCGCTCGGTACCCACCACTGTCACAAGCATTCCGCCAATGTCAAGCTCGACAACAATTAAATAAAACAATAACAAAAATCAAGTAGCGACTCTGCGACGCAGTGGATGGCGTTATGAAAATTATGAATACCTGTGTTGCGAGTTCGAGAAATTTGAATTGACCGCCATTAATTGACCGCTATTGTCTGCCACCACTATCATATCGATGCTCATTGATCGATAACCATGCTTGATATCGGGAGAGCGCGTCGCCCATCTCGAAGAAGCACAGTTGCAAGAGTTTCGGCGGCAAGACAACACGTTTAAATAAATTGCTCTTTGCTCTAGATCTATAGCTCTCTAATGTTATAGTCTGTTAGTATATAGTTTATATTACGTCGTTTAGTAATCGTTGTATCCTATTTGTCTGGATAATAAACTTAAGCTATTCTATTTGGTGTTGTTTGTGTTATTGGCCAATGGGTGGCAAGTCATAGTTCGAACTGGTCATAGCCACACGAGGTGGCATCAAAGTTTAATTCAAACGCCTGTGAACATTTTTAATTAAACTTTGACAACCTGTGAACTGGACAAACCCCGCAGACGTCGCGATTCCTTGACTTTCTTAATCAATTTAAGTAATAATTCAATATTGCAAATAACTTCTCAGACACTCATAACATAAGTTAAAACGTTTGTCTTTCAATCAGGAAAGGATGTTGTTTCGCCATTAGTTTTGGTTTGGGCATGTTACAGATCTGTCCACGACTGCAAGAATATATGCAGTCGACATCGACATCCATTGCTAAATCAAGCTGGTCTGGTGAACATACATCTGCAAAAGTCGACAATAATAAAACGTGTTATTAATATCATTTTAGCTTCAATATTTAATTCGCCCGCTTTTCATTCCAGAAGAATATCTCTAGCGGTTTTAAATGGCATTTGTATAATAATAATTTTTTTTCTCAACAAATCTCAAAAACATAGCAGTCCCACCTGCTCAAACGTCCAACGTAATTGTGCACAAATTTCGTGCACAGAGGGCTGCTCACAATACCAGTCAGGCAACCTTGCCAAAGTGCCTATGTGCACAACAAAGTGAATACCCTAACAAAAAAAAAAAAATAGAGGAAAGCTAACTTCGGCTCGACCGAAGTTTTAAAACCCTTGTAGCTTGTATGATTTATATAAATTAGTAGACTGATTCCACTGACACAAATATTTACATTCGGCCAAATGTACACATTTTTAACAAGGCCTCCTATATACATAGTCTACACCCAATTTCTATGCCAGCTATACTATATAGTTGTCCTATTAAACTTGGTGGAATTATGTGAAAGCATAGAAAACTTATAAATACGAGGTTTGGTGACGTTTGCGTTAAAGACAAAAAAGTTTTTATCACTAAAACAACATTTTCGACAGATGGTTCCTATGGCAGATATATGCTATAGTCATCCGATCTGGCCGGTTCCGACAAATGTGCAGCGTATTTTTACCAAAAGACATCGTGCAAAGTTTGGTTAAGATAGCTTTAAAACTGACGGAGGAGATAGCATTGAAACAGACGGACAGACGGACGGACAGACGGACGGACAGACGGACATGGCTATATCAACTCAGCTCGTCATGCTGATTAAGAATAGAATAAGATGCTTTCTTCCATGCGTTACAAACATCTCGACAATTTTAATATTCCCTCTACAAGGGTATAAAATATAAAATTCTCCACATTCTTTACACGAGGCCCAGTACATATTGTAGGGCTAGTCGAGTATAGCATTTCCTCATACTTGGTTTTTTCCTAACACCCCCAAAATCTGAAGTTATGGGCCAAAACCCGCTTTTTGCTTTTTTACCTCAATTAAATTGATATAAATCTCGCATGGTCTCTGATTGTTTATAACCTTGTCAATTCCGAAAGCGACGCGAGGAATCTAATATATTATAATTAAGGGTTTTACTGATTTAAAGTGATGGCTGAGAAATGCGGCTTACAGATCTGGCATTTTCAACTTATTTTTTTCGAAATTTCAACTTTAGCCACCACTGTTTTTACTATTTGATTCTATGCGATTTTGCCTTAAAGTTTATTATGAAAGCCCATTTAATTCTCCCTTTAACAAATGTTATCCCAATGAATTTGGATACCGTTTGACGAAGTTGTTCGCATATTTCTAAGTAGACCTCGGCGATCTACTTTTTTCTGCAAATATCTCGTAAACCTGACGTGCAGGGGAATCATGGACAATTGATTTGAACTCAGCGGCAAAAATACATATGAAAAGTTGGCTATCTTCTCTGGAGCCAATATTAGCGCTCTTAAACTCGGTCATTGGTAATATTATATGTTTTAAGGCTGATCTGCGAAGTTTGGTCGAAATCGATAACCGTTGAAGCGAATTTTTTCAAGTGTATTAAAACTTCGGCACAGACGAAGTTAGCTTTGATTTCTCGATTTATTTTTGTAAACTAGTGCGCTATTAAAGTAAATACGATCATTTCGGCCACAAACAAACAATAATACAAACACTATTATTTTAAACGTTAATTGTCACGCGCTGCCAGTAAAAAACAAATGCACTTGTCTTAGATTTTTATTCTCAAATGACAATTTGAAAGACAGGAATGTAAGCGTCAATAACAAAAGTAACAATCGATGCGCCGTTTATCTTTTTCCTTGCTTTGTCTTTGAAATTCGTTTAGTTTTACCTACTCATGGTATACAAACGCATATCCGAATATAAAGGTATAAGTAGATATCTATTCATGATCCATAAACAAATGATGGCTTTTGGCATAATAAAAACGAGAAAGAAAAGCTTACTTCGTTTGTGCCGAAGTTTTAAAAAGAGAATCCACAATTCGAAGCGAAACGATCGAAAATGGAACAGTCGAAGATGAGAGAGGCTGACTTTTAGGTTTCACTTTTCGGTTTGGCTGGGCAATACAAAATTCTGGACACATTAAACAGAAAAATTCGTTGTAAATCAATTAATGACTTAAGAAGGTCTTCTAGTTTAGAAATTTGTATACCCTTGTAGAGTGTATATTAAAATTATCCAGATGTTTTTAACGCATAGAAGGAAGCATCTCCGACCACATAAAGTATATATATTCATGATCAGTATGACGAGCTGAGTTTATATAGCCATGTCCATATTTTTCTATGCTATCTCCTCCGTCAGTTTTAAAGCTATCTTAACCAATCTTTGCACGAAGTCTTTTGGTACGAAGACGCTGCACATTTGTCGGAACCGGCCGGATCGGATGACTATAGCATACAGCTGCCATAGGAACTATCGGTCGAAAAAGTAGTTTTAGTGAGAAAAACTCTTTTGTCCTTAACGCAAACGTGCTCAAATTATAAGTTTTCTATGCTTTTACACAATTCCACCAAGTTTGATGAAAATCGGTCAACTATTTAGTATAGTTGGCATACAAAATATAGTTCTGAAAAAAAGACAGTAGAAAAAACTTTTGTTTTCATTGCTATCGCTACCAAAATTGTTACTGATCAATATTATATGCTACCACACAATTATGGCAAGTTTGATCCAAATCGGATGATTATAGCATATAGCTGCCATAGGAACGATCGGTCGAAAAGTAGTTCTATTGGGAAAAACTTTTTGTTTTCAATGGTAGCGTCTTTGAACTTTCCAGCTATGAATATTATCGGTTTCCACACAATTTTGGGGAGTTTGGTCAAATCTGTTGAATATATCATATAGCTGCCATATAACAAACTGGTAAGCAAATAGTCAAAGTAGTGGCGCCGTCTATAGCTGAGTTTTGGAAATAACTCGGCTAAGAATATTCGAAGAAAATCATTTAAAACCTTAATTTATATAAATTATACAAGCTGCAAGGGTATCAGAGAACTGCAAAAATCACTTTTTTCTTGATTGGGTCATACACAAAAATTCTTACTCACATTTAATCAATCAACAAAACTCAGAGCTGCATATATTCAACTCACAACGCAATCGTATCGAGCGGCTGCGGCAGAGTTATGTGGTCCAACGTGTATGTTGATTAGACTCAACGGCCGTTATATGAAAACATTTTTTTTTTAAATTTTCTTTCCCTCAATGCGCAAAAAATTCTTAATAATTTCTAGTTACCGCAATGAAAACCTGAAATTCGAAATTTTAAGATTTAATACCTCCGCCATGGCTTTAAAGTTGCTACATAAAATTTAAATTTCTACTTTTCCATTTTACTTTTTCAACAAAGTAAACTTTGAGATGCCAAACGTTATTGTTGAATTTAAAAACGGTTGCTGTGCCAGAATTAAAAGGGTAGGATCGGCATGTGACATACTGTGAGATAAAGTAGTCCTTGGGCGTTAGCATTTTTCACCCTAACATTCCATGTAATGCTAGCTTTGTAAATAAAATAAAATGTTAAAGGTTATTTTCAAATCAATGCTAAGCTAACCTGCTAATATTATAAACTTAAAATGATCATTAAAAAAATGTATTTTTCTGTTTTTTTCGTTAACTTAAACGTTCTATCAGGGTCTTAAAATCATCCTGTAAAACTTTCAAGCAGATCCGACTATATGTTTTACAACAATAAAAAAAATCAATTGTTTCTTTCCGAACCTCGTATATGAAAATGAGAGCGTAAGTAGTCGGCTCTAACCGACTTCGATATACCCGTTACTCATGGAAAGAAATGTTTAATAGCCATCCTGTGTGCCTGCGGTGAGACAGGAAAAGTATGCAACATTTTTTTAAGTCGGCTATTTATCATCCGATCTTGATGAAAATTGGAGGGCTTATAGATGTTGCGAATATAAATGTAAGTTATACATTTCATATCGATAGCTCAAAAATTGTGAGAGTTATTCAACATTTTTTTTTGTGGGGGCTGGGGTGCGCGTGGCAAAGATTCGAAATAAACTTGATCTGCATGCAGACAAAAGGAGTCTACATTTCAAATTTGGTTGCTCTAGCTCTTCTAGTCTCTGAGATCTAGGTGTTCATACAGACAGACGGACGGACGGACAAACGGACATGACTATATCGACTCGGCTGTTGATGCTGATCAAGAATATATATATGTACTTTATATGGTCGGAAATGATTCCTTCTGCCTGTTGCATACATTTGCACGACTTTAGTATACCATTTTACTCTACGAGTAACGGGTATAAGTTAACAGCAATAACGTTCACAAAGCCATAAATCCAAATAATTGACAAATAAGCAAATAAATCTTAAATAAAGTAAAACAACAATAACTCCGAACACGCGCAACCACTTGCGCAAGTCCAATGCCACCAATTGCGGAAACCCGATATGCTGACTCCAGGTCTACAGCGCTTCCCGTGGGAATCGCCAACGCATCATAAGGTGACGGAAATGTTGCGCAACTGCAGCAGCGCAGCAACTGCAGCAAAATGTGTTGGTTGGCAAGTTGAGGGTTTATTAGGTCCAAAATATTGTCAATTAACTTTAGTTCTGATTTTGACTCAATAAAGAAAAGTTCTCGGCTTCGGTCGAAAAGAAATTATTTTTTTTATTTAACAAGTCCTTCGGGATTTATTTGGCGCCCAACGTGGGGCCTTGACGCGTTGTCCTTTGTCGGAAAAAGCACCTCAAGTAGCTGCAAGTGTCGGGAGAAGTCGCGAAAAAAAACACCCTAAATGTGTAAAGTGGAAAAGGCGAAAAGTACCTCAAGTAGCTACGCGTGAAAACTCACAAAAGCCAAGACCAAAAAAGTGACTAACCAAAAGGCTATCAAGCGCCTGCAACGACACATACGACATAGGAAAACAAAGCAGCTCAAGTAGCTGCAAATCAAAACGTCAAGGTCCAGAAGCAAGAACCATCGCGGGAGTGTCAAGTCTGTAGATTTTGTTCGCAGACAACGGAGCGGTAGTGTTGTGCAGGGTACCGTAGTAGCTTACGCAAAACGGACTCATACCCACCAACCGGCTACGTGACAACCCCGAAAAATCACCAATCATCAGTCTGTAGATTTTGTTCGCAGACAACCGGAGCGGAGGTGTTGATCAGGGTACCCCAGTAGCAGGAGCAAAAAGGATTCTACCCAGCAACCGGCACGGGATGTTTTGGATTACCTTGTAAGTAGTTTTAAGTGTTCAAAAACAAAACAAAAATCAAAGAAATATTAATTCAAAATAAATTGGGAAAAACCCACAAGAAAGAAAAGGAATAGGAACGAAAAATTTTTCGATACACCCCAGAGATATAAAATAAAAAAATAAAAAATAAAACCCAAAATAAAAATTCTGTAGCTATTGGTTATCTCCCCACAAAGTGAAAATTAAACGTCTACAAATTCGAAAAGTTCATTTAATAGACAGGGCACACAATCTCATTTGCGCAACTTTCATATCCATATAAATACACAAAACCACAATGCCAACAAACAATTTACTCCGACCTGCTCAACTTTTGACTAACAACAACAACACACAAAACGAACGAGGAGAAAATGCGCCGGTTCAAATGACAGCGACAGAACTACAGGCACAGATAAGAGGAATAGTTCAGGGTATGCTAAACAGTAGAGAACCAAACCAAAGTAATCAACCACTGGTAGACGAGGAAATTAACGTAAATGCGTCCAATTTAGGCGACCTAGACAAAATTCCAGATGTAGTGAGATGCTTACGCGAATTTTCCGGTCAAGCAGGAGAATTTAGCTCCTGGAAAAAAAGTGTAGAGCGCGTATTGCAAATCTATACCCCAATTCGAGGCACACCAAGGTTCTACGGAATTCTAAGTGTAATCAGAAATAAAATAATAGGAAATGCAGATGCGGTTCTAGAATCCTATAACACACCTTTGAATTGGATTGCAATATCCAAATGCTTGACTGCCAATTACGCTGACAAAAGAGACATAGGCACACTCGAATACCAAATGACTTCTTTAATACAGGGAAGCCTGTCAATACCAGAGTTTTATCAGAAAGTCTACTCGCATTTGTCACTAATTTTGAACAAAATTTCATGCATGGAAATGAGCAGGGAGTCGTTAGACTTATTCTCAAAAAGCTATAGAGACAAAGCCCTTGATACTTTTATTAGAGGATTAAATGGTGACCTACCAAGTCTATTGGGTATGAAAGGCCAAGCAGACATGCCCGATGCACTTCAACTGTGTGAGAAATTGGAAAACCAGAAATTCAGAACTAACTATGCCAACAGCAGCCAAGGCATGTTAAGAAAAGTAAATATCCCATCTGCCCCTCCTATTCCACCCCGTAGGAATATACAGCGCCTAACTACACAGCAATTTTATCCACACTTAGCTCACTTGCCCCAGCAGACAATGCAGAAATATGAGCCCCAACAACAGTTCGTCCCAAGAAATCCAAATTTTCGTCCGAATGGCTACTTGCCACCTTTACCTCAGCGTCCGATAGCTCCAAAGCCATTACCTAGGCCAGAAGCAATGGAAGTTGACCAAAGTATCCAAACCAGGAGGGTTAATTACATAAATCGTCCGTACAATGACATAGCAGGGAAAAGACCCCCACTTAATTCCTCCAGTGATCAGACAGACAAAAGACAAAGAAATTTCCACATGACAACTGAGGAAGAAGAGTATTATGCGGCTATAAATAATACAGAAGAAATCAGCGGCGAAACTTTAGCCGACTATTTGGAAGTGACAGAAGAACATCCCACAGAAGAAGAAGGAGAAGCTGTGGTTGACCATGTTGAGTTGAATTTTTTAGTATAAAATATTCTTCGTTACCATACATAGAGTGCAAGCTCAGTAACGGAGAAATTGTCAAAATTCTAATCGATTCAGGCTCCAACAAAAATTACATCCAGGAAAAAATTGTAAAAAATCCCATTCAAAACAAAAAACCCTTCATGATTAGTTCAGTGGGAGGAAAAGTAAAAATAACACACCATACAATAGCTAACCCGTTTGGTTTAAAAGACTCCAAACTTACATTTTACCCCAGCTTACTACATTCAATGCGATAATAGGGAATGACTCATTGCGCGATTTTCAGATAGATATCTTCAACTCAAGGGGTTACATTTCAATTCAAAATAAGCTCAAGATAAAAATAAAGCAACAAAAAGCGGCAGAGGTAAACAAAATAGATGTCAGACTTGATCATGCTAATGAGAACCAAAAGAAAAAAATGAATGAGCTATGCTCAAAATTCTCAAAATTATTTTGCGAACCAAATGAAAAGCTTACATTTACGACGAGAGTCAAAGGCGAAATTCGAACCAGCCATGAAAACCCAGTATATTCAAAATGTTACCCTTACCCAGAATCTTTAAAGCCGGAAGTTGAAAAACAAATCAAGCAAATGCTTGACGACGGCATAATACGACCCTCACGGTCGCGCTATAATTCACCCATTTGGGTAGTACCCAAAAAAATGGATGCTTCAAATGAAAAAAAGTACAGAATAGTACAGGACTATAGGAAGATAAATACCATTACTATTGCGGACAAATATCCCATTCCAGACATTAACGAAGTTCTGGCCCAGCTGGGAAAGAATAAAATCTTCTCAGTAATCGATCTTAAAAGTGGATTTCATCAAATCCCATTAAGAGAATCAGACATCGAAAAAACGGCTTTCTCAGTCAACAACGGCAAATACGAATACACACGATTGCCTTTCGGACTGAAAAATGCTCCCGCAATTTTCCAACGCGCCCTTGATGACATCCTAAGAGAACACATCGGCATAAGATGTTTCGTCTACATAGACGACATTATAATTTTCAGTGGAAGTGAGGAAAAACATCTTTGCGATATTGAGAAAATTTTCGAAACTCTCGAAAAAGCAAATATGAAAGTTCAACTCGACAAATGCGAGTTCCTTAAGACAGAAGTTGAATTCCTAGGGTTCATTGTCGGTGAAAATGGGGTGAAGACAAATCCAAAAAAAGTCGAAGCAATTCTCAATTTTCCAGCTCCAAAATCCATCAAAGATCTTCGCTCATTTTTAGGACTATCGGGGTATTATCGCCGATTTATCCAAGACTACGCCAAATTGGCAAAACCCCTCACAGCCCTTTTAAGGGGTGAGGGAGGACGTTTGTCCAAACACAAATCCAAAAAAACAAACATTACGCTTGGTAAGGAAGCATTAGAGGCGTTCGAAAAACTAAAAAAGACTCTCACCACAGACGAGGTAATGTTGATATACCCAGACTTTACCAAACAGTTCCAACTAACAACAGATGCATCCGACTTTGCGATAGGAGCAGTTTTAGCTCAAGAAGACAAGCCGATCATTTTCATATCCAGGACACTTAACCAAACAGAAGAACATTACGCCACAAATGAAAAAGAAATGTTGGCCATTGTTTGGGCCCTGAAAACACTAAGAAATTATCTGTACGGACAGGCCAAGGTCAAAATTTTCACAGATCATCAGCCCTTAACGTGCGCACTTAGCCACAAAAACCATAACAGCAAAATGAAAAGATGGAAAGCCATATTAGAAGAATATGACCAAGAACTCGTTTACAAGCCAGGAAAGGCAAATGTTGTAGCAGACGCACTGAGTAGGCCGCCTCTGCATACGATATCAGAAATAAATTCGATATCAGCAACAATACACAGCAGCGATAGCTCGTCAGAAAATCTTATTCAGATGGCAGAAGAGCCGGTCAATGTTTTCAAAAACCAAATTGTGCTTAAGATAGGCGAGGAATCTTCGTATAATTTCGAAATCATATTTCCCACATACCACAGACATACTATTACCGAAAGCTCATTCGACTCGCAAAAGTTAATAGACATTCTAAAGGCACGTCTTAACCCCTCAGTAATCAACCGCCTACATACCGAAGAAAGGATCCTGGGTCGAATTCAAGAAATCTATCCCATCCACTTCTCCAATTATAAAATTCGATTTTCAATCACTATGGTTACAGACCTTATAGACGAAATCGAACAAGAAAATGCTATAATAAAAGAACACAAAAGAGCACACAGAAATAGCCTGGAGAACAAAAGACAACTTCTTGAAAAAGTCTATTTTCCCCAGATGCAGGCAAAAGTTAAGAAAATAGTTCAGGAATGCAAGGTTTGCAAAGAGCAAAAATACGAAAGACACCCTAACAAGCCACTACTCCACCACACTCCCATGCCAAAGTACCCAGGTCACATAGTTCATATCGACCTGTACTTAACTCAGAAACAAGTAGTGCTGACAGGGATCGATAAATTCTCAAAATTCGCAGTAGCCAAAGTAGTGAAGTCCAGAGCTACCCAGGATATCAAACGACCACTCAAAGAAATGCTTATTGGCTTTGGAATCCCCGAGGCCATAGTAATGGATAATGAAAAATCTTTAAATTCTAACCCAATAATTAGAATGATGCAAGATCAGTTTAACATTGAAGTCTACCGAGCTCCACCGTACAATAGCCTCGCAAATGGTCAAATTGAAAGATTCCACTCCACTCTAGCCGAGATTATGAGATGTCAAAAAGCAGAAAAAACACACGTCTCTTTCGAGGATCTCCTTGACAGATCTATTTGCAAATATAATTACTCCATCCATTCAACAACAACCCGAAAACCTGTTGAGCTATTTTTCGGAAGACGCGTCGCTAACGACCCGCGCCTATTACAGAAAGAAAGAGAGGAAAACACAGATCAGTTAGCGCTCAAACAACAGAACGACATAGACTACCATAACAAACGCAGACAACAGATGAAAACATACGTTCCAGGGGAAAAGATATTCGTAAAAAATAATAAAAGGATAGGAACGAAATTATCAGCCCGATTCAAAGAAGAGATTAGAAGATAGAAACACGACAGTACTAACAGAGACAGGACGCATAGTTTACAAAGGACTGATACGAAACTAATAGACAACTCTCATTTTAGGATAACGATATGCACTCTTTGTGCAGCGGACGTACAAGTTATTGACTACACGAACTCCGAGACAGTGACCATGACCACCGGACTAGTAAAAGTACAGAACGGGACTTATAGACTGATCCACATGGTGGATCTGGAAGAATACCAGCAGACACTTGACATTATAAACCGGACAATACGGACAAAACTCAAAACATTTGACCCATTACTTCCGTTCGCTCAAGAAGAACTTAGTAAGACACAAAACTTATTAAACAAGCTAGTTGTCAGAAAACGAGACAAAAGACATATCGACTTGATAGGAACCGCTTGGAAGTGGATAGCAGGCTCCCCCGACAATAATGACTTTCAAATAATAAAAGAAAAAATCAATAACGCATTGCAAAATAACAATAATCAAGTCATCATTAACAGACTTAAAATGGAAAAAATAAATAACATGACTCATACAACGCAAAATATAATGAATAGCATTAAATTCGAAGGTAGCGCTCAAAGAGAAATAGGAATGGTTCTAATGTATCAAATCCAAATTTTAAAAGACGAGATCCTAAATCTCAATTACGCGATACAATGGGCAAAAGCCGACATCAGCAATCCCCACATATTAAGTGAACAAGAAATTAAAAAAGTAAAAGAAGTAATAAAAACCGATCAGATTCCATACATTAATCTTGAAGAAGCAATGCAAATAGCTGACGTAAGCATCGCAAGCAGTGGCTCGTCACTTATTTACATTATCAAAATTCCAATTACCGAAAAAGAACTTTGTGACGAGATGCTAATAAAACCTATTAAAAGGGGTCAATTTATCTATAAAATCGAAAACGAAAATGTAATAAGATGTAAGAACAAACTACTATTAGTAAAAACCACTTGTAAAACTTATAACGAAATCAAAATATGTAGAAATAATAACATCGTAGATATCACCAACTCAACTTGCCTACCAAACTTACTAAAAGGTAAACCAACCACCTGCATAAGAATCAACAACCAGCACATACCCAACATCGAAAATATTCAACCTGGCATCATTTTACTCAACCAATTTACCGGCACGATTAAAATGGTCGAGGAAGTAAAAACACTAAACGGCACCTTCATCATAAAATTCAGCAACGCCACCGTAGTAATCAATGGACAAACATATGTGTCTAAAACCTCAACAGACTAAAAACCTCTACCTGGAATCCTCCAACCTGAAGAAACCATTCGGAAATTTGAGGAAATTCTTACTCTGGAGATGGTGAAAGAATTGCATTTGAATAACACACACGCAATAGACCTGCTAAGAATCACCTCCCACACTACGGATATTTCGATTGCACTCGTATCAACGATTGGTCTCATTATCATACTAACTAGGTACATCCTTAGAAGAAAAGGGCGTGCACACATTACCACCGTGACCCAGAGGAAACCAGCCGAGTCAACCCATCTTGACGAACGAGGACGTTCGAATTTGAGAAGGGAAGAGTTAACAGCAATAACGTTCACAAAGCCATAAATCCAATAATTGACAAATAAGCAAATAAATCTAAAATAAAGTAAAACAACAATAACTCCGAACACGCGCAACCACTTGCGCAAGTCCAATGCCACCAATTGCGGAAACCCGATATGCTGACTCCAGGTCTACAGCGCTTCCCGTGGGAATCGCCAACGCATCATAAGGTGACGGAAATGTTGCGCAACTGCAGCAGCGCAGCAACTGCAGCAAAATGTGTTGGTTGGCAAGTTGAGGGTTTATTAGGTCCAAAATATTGTCAATTAACTTTAGTTCTGATTTTGACTCAATAAAGAAAAGTTCTCGACTTCGGTCGAAAAGAAATTATTTTTTTTATTTAACAAGTCCTTCGGGATTTATTTTATACAAATAATTTTATCGACCCCCGCGTTTTTCAAAATTTCGTGTTCTTTTTTTTATCAAAAGACTTTAATTAATGTTATAAAATGTTCTTTATTTTTATACCCTTGTAGAGGGTATATTAAAATTGTAGAGATTTTTGTAATGCATAGAAGGAAGCATCTCCGATTTACAGATTTTTGATATATGTATTTTTATTACCAGTGGTTTTGGATAGCAAGCAATTCCTGCAAGTAATTAAATTTTTCTTAAGTCTAAATTTTCAAAACATATCCCGCGAATTAAGCATACTTCGGCAAAATACTGAAAAATACTCATACTATTTTATAGCAAAGAATGCAAAAAAAGTTATTTCGACCAAAATAAAACTTGAGTGGGCGATTTTCGATGGAATCACCCATATATACTTTATAGGGTCGGACAAGCTTCCTTCTGGCTGTTGCATACAATTGTACAACTTCATGATCCCCTTTTCCCATTTTTAATGCATCTGCAAGAGTGCGTAATTTGAAAATTACTTTTTATTTAACCGACAAGCATTACTTTCAAAACGAAAAAGTTGTTCGTTTTGGTGTTGTGAGAACATGAATCAATTCCTCTTTCGAAATGTTGCCGTGGAAGTGGAATTGAGAACATGCCTGATTAGTCGAGTTTCAAGCTTGATGATTATTCTTTTCGAATTCAGTCGCATGCCTGAGTGGCAAGTGCCACGTCGGAAAACAGACCTTCCAAATATTTTAATTGCGGTGCATTCAAAGTGTTAAACAGATAGTTATTTGAAGTAAAGCAGATTATGTACCTGCAACACAAGTAACTGTGGAACTGTGTTTTTCATATGTATATCCATTTGCTGAGTCCAAAAATCGATTCCACAAATTTTTTAGTGGGTCGTTCTCGAGAAATAACGGAAAAGCTAGTTTTTTGATTGGGAAGAAAAGTAGCTTTGGAAAAATGTGTATCTTCGATTTTGGTTTATTTATTATGAAAAGTTAATGTTTTCTTGGAAGGTAATCGAACGCCCTATCATTCATTCATACACCGCACCTTAATCTGGTGCTTGACTTCGAAGTTATAAAGGCTTTTATCGGCAACTTTGCGTTAAATTTATCACTTTGTTAAAAAAAAGCTAGATTTTAAGTGCGATGTTCTTCACGGAAAACGAGAGCGTAAGTTAAAGTCGGCTCTAACCGACTTCGAAATACCCGTTACTCACGGAAAGAAACGTTGAATAGCCTTCCTGTGTGTCTGAGGCAGGACAGCCGAAAAGTATGCAACATTTTTTTAACTCGTGAGAGATTGACGTGCTTTTTTTGTGCTCCGTAATTAAAAATTAATTGTGACGTTCAACGTGCCTATAATTTCGCGAATACATCTAAAATCGGTCAATTATTAATACCCACTACCGGTGAGTGCTTTGCTTTCTTGTTGTGCATCTGGGTATTATTAATTTAATAAATATAAATATCGCGGCGTCTGTGCTGTGTATTTTGTTTTTGCTTTGCTTTCGCTCATCTGTTTTTGGCGGTTCCCCCGTTCCCCCCTCTTAACAAAGGTTAGTGCGTGCGTTTGCTGCTGCATCCAACTCTCTGTGTGCATCGCTCTCACACCAAATTTGTTTTTGTTTACTTTTCTGCTGAGAAAGCTTTGAGCTTTTCTATTTGTTACGCCGCTCTTAGAGTGAGATATTGATACCCGCTTTGATTTCTGATCTCTTTAGTTTTGAGCCCCAGTGGTAAATTTTGACCAATGTCGTGCTGCAAAAAGTCGTGTACTAATAAAGATGCAAATGATTCGGAACAATTCCGGTTTGTTAACTGTTGGTTGTGCGATAATATTATGCATATAAAATGTGCTGCACTAAGTGGACGCGACCTTGATCAAATTTGCTCAACTAAAAAAGATTGTGGTGCGTTAAGATGGTCCAGCCCTGTATGCACTGACACCCAATTTAATTTCTCGCGTATGTCTAATGCCATGAGAAATAAATATAATAAGTTGCATAAAATAACTAAGCAACTCGCAAGTGAGTTTACCTCTAGTGATGAGTTGCTTAGTAAATTCCATTTTGAGTCACCACCCACACGTCGGTCGGAGCCTCAAGTTGTAATAGTGCCACCTCCCGATTCTGACAAGTCGATTGATCCCCCTTCATCGTTGCCAGTCTCGCCTCAGTGTCAAGACTTGTCGCCGACCATTTCCCTGTCCGCTTCACCAGCTAGTATGCTTGGTTGGTCTCCATTGCCTCCCTCCCCGAGTCAAGGAGTTATTAATAATTTTTTAAATAAACCTCCAAAACGTAGACTAGTTAGTTCTCCAATAGTGCCACCTGAACCTGATGAAAGTGCTTCCCTTTCTTCACAGCCTTCCCTTCTTACTGTTATAGCACCACGCAAAACAGTTTTTGTGTCTAGGTTGTCTCCTGAAACTACTTGCGAGAAAATTGCCGCCTATATTGCTAGCAAATCCTCAGCAAGTGTTTCCATTTCAAAGTTTAATTTTGCCCAGCCTCGTGATGTAGCTTCCTTTAACATAAGTGTTCCAGGTGAAGCTTTTCCAATCATATGTGACCCAGAATTTTGGCTGCCAGATATGATTGTTCACGAGTTTAGGCAAAAAAATCGTGTTAGGCCAATGCCCATCAGCTTGCCCTCAAATGTAGGGTCTAGCTCTAACAGGGTTTCAAAAAACTAGTTCTGTCCTTTAGTCCTCTTATAGCCTATCAGAATGTTAGGGGTCTGTTATCAAAACTTACTACCTTGTTCTTGAATAGTGCTTCATTTGAGTTTGACATTATTGCCTTCTCAGAGACGTGGTTAAATCCATCAATCTCTGATTGCGAAATTTTGTCAAATGATTTTTTTATATATCGGTTAAGATAGCTTTAAAACTGACGGAGGAGATAGCATAGAAACAGACGGACAGACGAACGGACAGACGAACGGACAGACGGACATGGCTATATCAACTCAGCTCATCATGCTGATCAAGAATATATATACTTTATGTGGTCGGAGAAAGATCAAATATTCCTTCAGATTCCGTTGAAATCAGTGTTTGAACTGTTCGCCTTGAAATCGATTTCTGTTTTTGTCGCATGCGGTTGCATTGGTTTTTTGTTATTATCTTGAAAACGAACAATTGCCCAAAATCAACTTTAGCACCAACTATAGTGCTAATCAAGAGCTATAAGTTTCGTCTTGTGTCAAAAAAAATAATGTTTTGGCATATGTTTTTGAATGCATTGAATGCGTACGAATGTCGTTATGGAACTAAAATTAAAAAAAAAAACGATTTTCAAAAAAATTAACTAGTTAATAAAGGAATTTTTCTCATCACCTAGATTATCCGGGAAGTGAAGTGAAAGAAAATAATTTTTATGTCGTTCACACCTGCTTAAGAAAATAACAAAATCAGAAAGAACTACAATTCTTAACCATTTCCTTGTAGTTGTTGAGCATGCCTTTGATGACTTCTTTATAGTCGGAACTTCGAACGAAACTATCAACATCATTCATTTACCTCAGTCGGTGCTACAGTCGATCTAACCGTTGTCTCAAATTAATTTAAATAAACAGCCGCCATTCACTAGTTTCAAACAACTATCCAAATTCTTCAAATAGCCCATGGGTATTATGGCAATAGCAGAAACCTTCATTTTTTGTGTAGTACTTTGAAAATGGATGTTGTAGATCTCTGTACATCAGATGTCAACATATTTCTTTCCCGCAAACGTGATGCCAATATTTTTTTATTATTAAATCGTTAAGAGCAAACTGTGTAAAGAGGATTGGAGTATTATTAAGTTCCGCATCATTCGTACTAGATTCTGTTGATGAACTAGAACTTTGAGCCCTATGCTGCTTTCTTGAGCAAACAGAGTGGGCTAACGAAGATGAAACTTATAAACATTTTTAAGGTTAATCCAAATTATAAGCGTAACACAATTTATTAGGATAACACAAGTCCAAAAAATTCGATTTTTCCCAGTATATTGAAGGGTTGGTGGTGATTCTGGATGATTTTTGTGTGCTGAACACGAATCTGATTATAGAAATGGTCCATCACGTTGAGATTTTTAGTAAATTGAGCTTAAAGTTGCAAAAATGCCAATTTTGACACTTTTAAGACGTGTTTTGTGTGGAACCTATTCTTTTGATTTGACTCTCTTTGATATTATCGGAAAGTACTACTTCTTAACTTTGAAATAAACTATCCCTAACAACTCTACGATTTTTTTCAATGAAGATAGCTTATGGAGAGCTGGGCCGAGTTAACGCAAAAAAAAAACGCGATTTTCGAAATTTTTACTTTGCAACCCTACAGCTATGTTTTTTTAACCTACCCCAATCGTGGAGGCATCTGCCAATAACCACATCAATTCTGAGCATATTTTTATACCCTTGCAAAGGTTATTATAATTTTGCCCAGGAGTTTGCAACGCATAGAAATATTCATTTCCGACCCCATAAACTATATATATTCTTGATGAGGGCGACGAGCTGAGTCGATTAAGCTTTGTCCGTCTGTCTGTCCGTCTGTCTGTTTCTACGCGAACTAGTCCCTCAGTTTTGGAGCCATCGAGCTGAAATTTTGCATAGAGTTCTTTTGACTGCACGCTGCTAATATGTCGGAACCGCCCGGATCGGATGACTACTTCTTGTAGCTGCCATAGGAACGATCGGTCGAAGTCAGTTTTAGTGAAAAAACTTTTTGTTGACAATTTCAGCGTTGTTAAACTTGGCCATTATTAATATTTTATGATAACACAAGCAGACAAGGGAAACAAAACAGTAGCCATGTTCAGAGAAGATTACAACAAGAAGATGAATATCATGCTATCCGATAGAACGACCTACAGGACATTGAGGAAGGACCCAACAACACAATTAGTTAGGAAAAACAACACGATGATAAATGAACTTTTTAAAAATAACCACATAGACATCAGACAAAAACACCAACTGTACTGTTCAGGAGGAAATGCCCCAAGAATATATAAACTACCAAAAATCCATAAGGAAAACACACCACTCAGACCTATAGCATCATCTACTAACGTCCCTTGTTACAAAATAGCCAAACACTTAGGATACCTACTACAAAACATGGTATCGGAAGACTACAACATATTAAACTCAATGCAACTAAAAAATAGACTACAGGAACTAAAAATAGAGAATGACGAGATCTTGGTATCATTTGATGTGATATCATTATTTACTAACATACCGACATCACTAGCTGTAAGCATTATAATGGAACAATGGATAGATATAGCCCCTCACACAAACATACCAAAAAGAAAATTCAAAGAATTACTAGAATTTTGCCTACTTGACAACAACTATTTCACACACAATGGAACCATATACAATCAGATATTCGGGATGCCTATGGGGAACCCACTGTCGCCAACAATCGCTAATATAGTACTAGACAAAAAAATGGACGATGCAATAGGGAAACTAAAAACAATTGACATACATATAAAGCACTTGTCAAAATATGTAGACGACATTATATGCATAGTAAGAGCCAAAGATGTTGACATAATTTTAGAAACATTCAACAAGCAACATAGAAGAATCCAATTCACCGTAGAACGAGAAGAACGCAACAAACTAGCATATCTTGACATGGAAATAACAAGGGAAATGGAAACTCTGACATTTAACTGGTACACAAAACCCATGGCTTCTGGAAGAATAATAAATTTTAACTCAAATCATCCACCAAACCAGAAAATAAATACGGCAAAAAACATAATAAGAAAAGCATACACCATTTGTGATATAAAACACAGACCGACAAATTATATTAAAATTAAGAAAATTCTTTTAACAAATAACTACCCCGAAAAGCTCATAAATAGAGTGATCACCGAAACGACAAACAAATTAAACGACAATAAGCCCAAAGACAAAAACACAGATAAAAAGAAATTTCTAAGCAGTAGGGTATGCTACCTAATGTCACAGACAACAGAACACTAACAAAAATATTCCCCAAACAATTGATGGAACAGCTGACCAGTGCATACAAACCGCACAGCAGCAACAGACGGCTCTTCACGAATACAAAAGACAAAATAAGCAAGGAAAACAACACCAATGTAGTCTACGAAATCAAATGCGCGGGAGCAGAGGGAGAGAACTGCAACGGAACTTACATAGGAACAACAAAACGCTCTCTGAGCACGCGAGTCAGCGAACACAAAAGAGACACTCAAAAAGGGAAAACAACAACAGCTTTAGCACAACACATCAACAAAACAAATCACTCAGCTGACTTCGAAAACGTAAAAGTATTGGACTTAGAACACAGATGGAAGACGAGGATGACATTGGAGAGCTTGCGAATACAAGAAAAGGGAGAGCATGCACTCAATTTTAGGGAAGACATTGAACAGACAAACTTTATATACGCAGCGGCGATCACAAGAGGAACATTTAAGCACAACAATTCAAACAAAATCATGACGAATAAAACAACTGACATCAACAAACAATCGTGCAATACAACAAAACTATGACGGACACTAAAATAGGTATTTAAGTAATATGTTCAATATGTATGTATGACTAATTTATGTTCATGTTTATATATAAAAAAATATACAGACTCCCTGAAGAAGGCAATATATTTGCCGAAACGCGTAGGAGAAAAACTCAGCCAAAAAGTGTTTTGACTGGAGTGAAGTAAGACGGCCGAAATTAAACCCCAAACAAACAAACAAATACACAACGAAAACGGCCCAACAACACATCCACATTAATATTTTATGTTTTAAATCAGATGTGCGAATTTTGGTCGATATCAAACGACTATATCTTATTGTTGCCATATTATTGTTGCTCGGTCAGGAAATGTGTCCCTTTTTGGTACCTTCAGGGAACGGATTGTATTTTTAAGCAATGCTCCTGTTTAACCCTATTTGGTCTGCGCTTGTAGTAGTTAACTTTGAAGGTTGCGAATGTAAATGATATTTGTGGAGACGCAACTTTCCTAGTAGGCGTAGGAACTTTTCAAGTAAAAAAATGTATGATATTTGGCAGTCGAGTTTTGATTTATATGTAAGCGTTCTTAAACTCTGACATTTCAAAAACAGCATTTGCAAGGGTATAAAAGCTTCGGCACAAACGAAGTTAGCTTGACTTTATAGTTTTTTATATCATCCATTTCGTATAAACCGTTTATGAGAAAAATCCATTGGACCGGATTTTTTTATTGCAATACTTTGTTGTGCGCTACAACAACCATAAAAAAATTTTTACTCCCCAGGGGTAGACCCCTACCCTTAAATCAACCAAAATCAATGTAAAATAACTTTTTAATGTCCACTCCTTTGTTTCCCAATAGCTACGCTGTTATTTTCAAACTACAAGATGTTTTGATGGTAATTATTAATATAAAAAATCGAACATTTTTATAGTTTTTGGTCTATAACTTTTAAAAGCGCGGTGATATCAAAAAACTGTAAATTAGGTAAATTAGAGGAGACAAAGGACAGTTGATAGTCCTAATAATTTCTGAGTAATTTCTTAATTATCAAAAAACTTTTCAGTATTATTTAAAAAAAAACAGATTGAAAAACAAAATATTCATATATTCCATTTAAAAATCCAACAATATGTATCTTATGAACAAAGTCAAATCTTCGCGATAGGTTTTTCTGTAACGTCATTCAATGCAGCTTACGGTAGTAGTGCGATTTTATTCAAAAGTTAACATAAATGAATAATATATAATGGCTTACAATTTTTGGAGTAAGATCGGTGGAATCTCGCTTTAGCGTGCACTACATTTTTTATACCCTGTTCCCATCAAAAATGGGAAAAGGGGATCATGAAGTTGTGCAAATTTATGTAACAGCCAGAAGGAAGCTTCTCCGACCCTATAAAGTATATATATTCTTGATCAGCATCAACAGCCGAGTCGATATAGCCATGTCCGTCTGTCCGTCTGTCTGTCTGCATGAACGCGTCGATCTCAGAGACTAAAAGAGCTAGAGACACACATTTTGGCATGCACATAGGTGTATACCGTACCCAGATCAAGTTTGTTTCAGATTTTGAATATATCCCCTCCTCCCCCCTTAAACCGCAAAAAACTGTCACAGCCACAATTTTAAAGTTACAACCTGGTAGCTTAATATATACTATCCTAGGCCCTATATCTAACTACTCTCAAAAGGAAAATAAGATACGAGCAAAAACACAAAAGTTATTAAACAAAACGCGTGTGTGTCTGTGTGTCCGCACGCGTGTGTGTGTGTGTATGCGAGTGTGTTTGTATGTATTTCTCAATTGAACAGGGTATTTTTGTAGTCGGGAAACTCGACTACAGCGCTCTTACTTGTTTTTTTTTTTAACATTAAGTAAATTATATAAATTAAAGTAAATTATTATATAAATAAGTAATTTCAAAAGTTGAAAAACTCCGCAGGAATTCGGTCTTCGCCCGGTGCTTTGTTTAACTTCGCCTTTTTTATTGCCGCAATAACTTTCTCTTCCGAGATCACGGAATTCAACTCTTCATCTTGCGTTTGAGGGAGACTGTAGCTAAATTGGACTTCAACCTGAACAAGATCAATATACTGCAATTTTTCAAAGTATACTGCCAGGCAGTTTGCGTCCGCTCCTATTATACTTCGAGACGTCCCTCTATTTATTCTTCTTACTAGGCTCCAAAAGGTTTTGCTGCCCCTTACAGCTGACATTTCCACTTCGATTTTGGCGTAGTATTCTTTTTGTTTTTGTTTGCTGGCAATTTCATAATCCCGCTTCGATTCTGCGTTTTTTCTGCCCTAACCACCATACGTACTATAAAAAAATATATATTAAAAAAAATTTGGTTTTAAAAGGTTACTTAATGTGGCCACTGGACCTACAAATGTAAACAAACCCCGCTCAACACACGTTTGTGCAAATATCTCGTAAACCTGACGTGCTGGGGGAAAACGGATTGTTGATTTGAATTCAGATAACCAAAAATACACATGGAAAGTTTGCTATCTGTTCTGGTGCAAAAGCTCGTAAAACTGTGTTATCAACCCACAGCCCAGACCGCTTATCCTAGAGATACGATGCGCTCACAAACAAATAGGTGGGTGAAGAGCAGACAATGAAATTACAACAGTTGGCTAAAGAATAAAATTCTGTCACAAAATTCCTAAACATACCGCTCCCCCTGAACGCGTGTTCAGAACAAGAGGAGAACGGCCACCTTAATGATTGAGCGCTTGGAGATTCCTTTGGCTGTCCGGATGCTGACCACTCGGACCTTGTCGTCTTCGCCAGCATGGACTTCGTCTATACGGCCCATCAGTTGGCGGTAGATGCGGTTCCTTGATGACAACAAGTGAGCCAACCTGGATATTGGGATGCTCCAGTTGCCACATGTTCCTGGGTTGAAGCGTGGTCAAGTATTCGGTGTGCCACTGCTTCCAAAAGCCTTGCACCATGGCCTGTAGTTGTCGCCAACGATACAATCTGTTGATGTCTGTCTCCAAAACAGACGGTTGAGGTATGGCTGTGAGAGCCTCACCTTTCAAAAAGAGCGATGGGGTGAGGGGATCCAAGCTTGTGTTACCGGACGAGCAAAGCGGTCGAGAATTGAGTGTCCCCTCTATTTGAGCCAGAACTGTGGAATATTCTTCAAAAATTAGTATACTGCCACCAACGACTCGGCCCCTTGGAATGTTGTCCCGTTGTCGGAATACAGATCCGAGATTGGACCTCGGCGTGACCAGAAACGTTGCAAGGCGGCGATGAAGGCTGAAGTCGTCAGATCGCTCACAATTTCAATATGTATGGCCTTGGTTGATAGGCAAACAAAAATAGCGATCCAAGCCTTTTCAAATTTGGTGTGTTCGTCCTTTTGTTAATTTGATCGATATGGGCCTGCGTAGTCCAGTCCAGTGTGAAGAAAACATCTAAGGGGCTGTACTCTGGGTACAGGCAAATTGGCCATAATTTGCGCGCTGGTTGCGCGTCTCTGCATAAAACAGGGTTTGTATCTGAAAACAATTTTTCGTACGCTATTGCGCAATCCTAGAATCCAATACTGTTGACGCACACTATTGAATGTGCCCTCCACACCACCATGGAGAGTAGCAATGTGTTGATGTTGAACCAATAGGACAGCAACAGGCGAAGTCTTCGGGATGAGTATTGGATGTTTGGCGTTGTAATTTAAATTCGATTTGTCAATGCGTCCTTCAATACGCATTAACTCGTGGGCATCTATGAATAGGGTGTATCGAATCAACCTTGATTTGACTCGAAGCGGACATCCTTTGCTAAGCGATTTATACTCTTTGGGGAAGGCACTCTTTTGGACGTACTTTAGCAGCTTGTTTTTAGCATCATGGATCTCAAATGCGGTCAAAATTTGGGTATCACTTGATCAATTGTAGTTTATTTAATACGGCGCTGCAAACAATGGACAAATCGAAAACAGTAGCTGAGCACTCTCAGCAGACGAGTCCATGACGAGAATCGGTTTAGTATGCGCTCAAAAAACTTCTTATCTAGAAGTGTGTAGAACGATTTGGGGTTTTGCTTTCTCCTCGATGGCAGCAAACGAATCAGGCGACTGCATAAATTTG
The DNA here is from genome assembly GCA_037044535.1 of Lordiphosa magnipectinata. NCBI lineage: Eukaryota > Metazoa > Arthropoda > Insecta > Diptera > Drosophilidae > Lordiphosa > Lordiphosa magnipectinata. The sequence continues at coordinate 705,618 of JBAMBO010001951.1, forward strand.
GCTTGCACAGGTGGTCAAGTCGAGAGTGACTGGTATGGCCATGGTGGTCCATTCCACCAGATTTGGTGTGTCTCAAGTTTAGACGGTAGCAAGCCTCTAAATGCACAGTCAGCAGGATTGTCCTCCGATCGGACATGTTGCCAACCGCTGCGTGGGCACACCTCCAGAATTTCAGCAGCTCGGTTGCATACGAATGTATTCCAGGTGCGAGGTGGTGCTGATAGCCAATGAAGAACTATTTCTGAGTCCGTCCAACAAAGGGAACTGGAAATAGAAATCGTTAGTGCTTGTTTGACCAGTAAAAGCAATTCGGTTAGCGCGCGGCGTTCAAATCTAATCGCGGGATTGATATGGGTTCTAACGGTTCTCACGGTTCTCACAATGCGATCAGTGTGATCCGGTAGTCAATTCCGATTTTGACTCTACTATAGACGACGGCGCCTTAGGCGTGGGATGACGATTCAGCGAATCCATGCAATTCGATTTTTTGATAGGGCGACGCGATTTAGCGCGGTATACGACAGTTGTAAGCGTTGCGAGCTCCTTGCGAAATAGGTGCCAGCGAGTATTTAAACCATCTGTGAGTGGTTCGTCCCAGTTTAACTCGCTGAGCCAACTTTCTTGAAACAGGATTTTGAGCATTACTGTAGCAGGAGCTTAGATTCCAAGGGGGTCATATATATTTTTGCAAGCTCCGAAAAAAGGATTCATTTGGTTGGAACCTCTTTGGGTTCAGAACCATTGAGATTGATGGACAAATCGTCTCTACAGGGATTCCAATGCAATCCTAGAATTTTTACAATTTCAGTATCGTCTTTTGAATCGCTGGCAATGAGTACGGGTTGATATTCACAAATATCCTTGCGTAGCGTTCTCAGCAGCGACCAGCCATTTCACCTCCATTTGCGAACAATAAATTTAGCTTCTCCCAGCAGCTGAGTAAGTGCATCCTTGAGGGCGATAAGTTCATCAGTGAAGTCGGAAAACTAGTGGGAATGCCATCGACATAGGCATCCCGTGATAGAGCAATAGCAGCCAATAGGTAGGTGCTGCGATAATCATCTGCGAGTTGCTTCAACACTCTCACAGCTAAGAAAGGTGATGGAGCCAATCCATATGTGACAGTTAACAGTCGATAGTGTTGAAGGGGTGCACTTTCATCTGAGCGCCAAACAATGCGTTGGTAATTGGTGTGCTTGGGTGACACCAGTATTCCTCTAAACATTTTCTCTATATCGGCACAGAGAACATATCGATGTTGACAAATCTCAAACAAATCTCGTTGAATGGGTGGGCCTATGTGTAAGCGCTAATTAAGGGAATATCCTAGGTCATCTCGACACCTGGTGGTCGAACTTGTGGGTTTCAAAACAGCGTGGTGGGCCAAATAGACACAAGTATCTGGGTCTTTGCCTATTTGCTCACCTTTGAGGAGCTCCATGTGTCCTCTGCTTAAGTTGTTTTCCATGAAGGCATCGTATTGTTGTTTGAGTGTTTGGCGATCTTCTAAATTGACGCTCCAACGATCCAAAGCGTTTGATGGCTTGTGGCTTGTGTGGTTGGACTAATTGGTGGGGACCCATCTTTGAATGGGTATTGAACGATATAAGCACCATCCTTATTGCGTGAATGGATTGCAGCGAAGTGATGTTCAACTGGGTCACTTGCCACTATGGTAGCCTTGGGCGGCTGAACGTTGTCCATCTCCAAGAAAGATCGAACCAAGGACATCTAAATCTTCTTGAGCATGGAATGACAGTGTGGCATCATTGGCAGCGTAATATGTACCTGCAATGGCCCAACCAAATTTTGTATGAAAAGCAAAAGGGGAATCTTTACCAAATGATTTTTGTTCTCCTGTGTAGAGATTCCAAAGTTGATCCGAGCCGAGTATGACATCTATTGCACTCGGCTGGTTGAAAGTGGGATCTGCCAGCTCCATTTGACAAATCTGCGTCCAAAGTGGTGAGCTCGTGCTAATCGCTTGAGCTGTTACAGATGACGTTAGTACACTCATGATTAACGCAGTGACTTCAACAGAGTCCTTTGATATCCGCGAAAGTAGTTGAATCTTGGCGCGCTCTCTGGTGGCTCCAGCACTATTAGCGGCAAGACCTGCAACTGAGATTCGGGAGTGTGTTCGTGGAACACCAATTCTTTGTATGAATGCTTCTGTTGCCAATGTGACGGTTGAACCTCTATCGAGCAGCATCCGACAGGTAGTCTTATTACCCCATGAAACGACTTATACGAATACCCATATCAGTAGAAAGGGATCTCAGTGAAGCCAGACAGAAAAAAACAAGTAAGAGCGCTGTAGTCGAGTTTCCCGACTACAAAATACCCTGTTCAATTGAGACACACATACAAACACACCACTCACATACACAATCGCATACACACATACAGCGCACACAAACACACACGCGCGCTCACACACGGCCTGCGCAGGCAGCGCTGCCTGCATGAAGTGAACGCCTCCCTTCAAGATATGTTGGCTAGTGATTCCACGCATAAGACTATTCTACGAGATGACAGAATCAAAGTAGGATATAAATGGCTCTTCTGGGATGCAAAAATGGAACTATCTAGTGGTGATCAAACGGGCATGGAAATTTTAGCACATGTACTACTTTCTTTTGTCGAAAACTTGGAAAAGGCTGAAACCAATAGGGCCCAAGAAAAAAAATTAGATTCTGGGGGTATCCAAAGAACATTAGCCCATAATCATAATACTAAATTAGCTCAAATAAATATTTTATCTTATAATATAAATAGTCTTTCCCGAAAATATCTGTTCCCTGAGTTTTTTAACTACATAATGAACTTTGAAATATTTGCACTAACTGAAACCGACGTAACGGCGGAAAACCAAAACCAAGTAAGTCAATATTTCAGCGTTTTTGATTTGCATTGGAAACTAGCTACGATATCAAGCCATATTTGGAGTAAAAAATAATAGAGGCTTTAACCTAACTCACACCTTTCATACACAGGATGGTCTTGACTTCATCTCAATAATAACATGCGGAATGGAAATAACGTTGTACCCGATATATATATATATCCGAGGCTGTTCCTGGAATGCTGATTTTGTAGTAGTAAAGCATCACTTTCCTACAAACGGAACTAACAAACGGGTTATTATTGGGGATTTAAATGTGCGAATAGGAGAATTGCAACAACCACTGGAGGAATCTTTGCTGCCAGCCTTTCCGATGGGAATCGGAAACCGCAGGATAAATTAATAAATACAAAGGTCACAACTTATATGGAATTTTGAGATGATTATGGACTCACTGTAATAAATGGAAGGACATTTGGAGATGAAGGTAAATTTACCTTTGTGGGTACGGCGGGGAACTAAGTGAATGATCTTTGTGCAGTATCGCATGACGCCCTTCATTTAGTCAACAAGTTTGAGGTACAAGAAAAAATATGGTCGGATCATTTACCCATTGCGTTACAGATCACCGTTGAGTCTACCGAACAAGAAAATCGAATAGCACTACCTAGAAAAGTCGCATGGATCCCTTCACAAAAAGAAGCTTATCAAAGAAAACTGGACGAGAACCTAGTGGTCATCAGGGAAGAGGAAAATGTCAGCCTGGAAACATTAACTAATGCTATAAAAAGTGCAACACCCAATCTAGACAGCCGCCGGCTAAATAAAAAACAGCCGTGGATTAATTGGAAATGCCAAAAAGCAAGGGAGCTTTCATTTTTGGCACTTAATAAATTTTTTAAAAGCAACAGTGACTATTTAAAAAAAATTTTCCTGCTAAAAAATCGAGAGTATAAGTCACAATGCGCCATAAGTAAGGATGAATATAGCAAGAGAGGTTGGTGGAGAAGATAAACACTGTCAAAGATAGCAAGCAATGGTGGAAACTCGCTAAGGAGATTAATAACCAACAGGACTTTCCAAGAACAGATGTATCGGCAGAAGAATTCGCGCACCACATCCAAACACTTTAGAATTCCAGACAATCAGCGAATAGCATAGAATATGCGCCATTTCTTATTGAGGATACTGAACTAGATGCTCCAATTACTAAAGATGAGGTTAGGAATGCTTTACGTAAAACGAAACCAAATAAATCCCCAGGAGCTGACAGAGTCCCCTGTGAGCATCCTGATACATTCCACGGAATCATCATGAGAATGAAAATACAAATATATTAAATGGGCCAAACTGGGATCATTTAACTAACTTCATCAAATATGCATTAAGATACGGATCATTTCTTTTAAATAATTTTAATTAAGTAAACACTCATCCGTAACACGTTATTTACAAAATTTTTGCCGACAGACGACTATTAAGTCATTGTTAGTAAGTTCTTAATATAACCCCAAACAAACTGTAAATTTTTTTTCGAAACAATTTAAATAAAGATCAAATACATACATACATTAAGTCATTGTTAGTAAGTTCTTAATATAACCCCAAACAAACTGTAAATTTTTTTTCGAAACAATTTAAATAAAGATCAAATACATACATACATGCATTCATAAACAGGAATGCGAAAACATAGACTATAAAAATGTAGAAATACGAATACATGCAAGATTTCGCGGATTAGACAGAATGAAGACCTTTTTAACATGCTGGCGGCCTCATCAGATCTTCTTATATCATCGCTAAGACACGTGAGATCAAGAACGGATTTGGAAGCAAATAGTTTTATCCCTGAAATGTTAAGTTTATTAGATATTAATCCCAAATGGTGTTTATTTTGAAGAGAATCAACTATTTCATATAGCCGTACAACATTTTACTGATAGCAAAATCATCAAAAAATTGATTTAAAATTGACGAGAAATGATCTTTGCCTAACTCCCTGTTATATACTATATTATAAAAAATATACAAAAATATGTATTTGAAAGAAAAATAGATTTAATGTAAATAAAGCAAAAAAATATGCGAAAATATATATTATTTTACTTTGCCCGAAAAGTTTGGAGCACTCTGTTAACCTAGCACCGATCATTCATTTAAAAGCCCACGAATTTTTCAACCAAACGCTTATTAAATTTTAAATAAAAACTTTATCGGATCGCAATATTCGACCCATCAAGATAGAATTGAATCTGTGCAAAAACAGTTTTTATTGTTTGCTCTTCGTGGCTTGGTAATCTTTATACATAGACTAATTAATGGTGAAATCGACTCAACTGAGTTGGTTGGCAAATTAACCTCAACGTTTCTATTAGACCGACTCGTAATTATATCCTCCTATCACTACATAGTTGTAATACCAACACTATGCCTTGCATGAACCGTTTCGTGTCCTCTGTGCTGATTACAATAAACTCTGCATTTTCTGGGTGTAAGACGCGCAAGTGACACTTGGTGTAGCCCGCTTTAAGCTGAGGTACATACAGTGTCCATTTCCCAGCCGACACACTCGGGGAGGGTTCAGTTAAAGGATTTCCGTCAGCCCGCCAACGTTTGAGAAGTTTTTTCATGGCTAGTTACTTCAGAGCCGGCGCCAGTAGCTGGTGAAGGTGACCGGATGTGTAAAAGCTATTTTCTAAAAAAAGAAAAATCTTTTTATTTGATTTCCCGAGGCGGAATTGAACACACGGCTCCCGCACAGCAGGCCGACACACTTCCCGCTGAGCTACAACTTATCATAAGATGGTTGATAGAAGAAATTCAGTTCTTTCCTTCCATTAAACACGACAAATATGAACGACATATCACATTTAAGACATGATTATAAATCTGATTCATACATTATTAACCTTTGAGAGTGTTGATAAAATTCGTTATCCACTGTTATTTGACGGACTGTTAGAAAAAATTACGGTTTCGCAACGAATTGCCTTCATGAAACATATTCAGAAAATCAAATCAGAACAGCCTAAGATTATAAGTTTCCAATAATGGTTAGGTGAAACTATTCAAGCAGTGACTATGCTAGGATTTGATCAAAATAAATCAAAAGACACAACATTGACAGTTTCAAATCAGTCAAATATACCACAGAAAGAAAAGGCTTCTGCAACTATTGTAAAATGACAGATCATTAAGAAACACATTGTGCCAAATTTAAAGACTTAAATATTTACAAACGTTGGGAACATGTCTCGTAAAACAGTTTGTGCATCTCGTGTCTTTGTCAAACACCTGCCATGTAAATTTAAACCAAAACAAGGTTTGGTTAAAAGTAATACCTGTTTGTCTTATAGGTAAAAATAATACAATTACCACATTCGCCCTTCTTGACGAAGCTTCGACAGATTCGTCAATAGATGAAAATATTTCCAATGACCTTGGGTTAGACGGTCCGACTAGACCGTTAAAGATGCAATGGACTAATAACCAAGTTTATGAACAGCATGATTTAAAAATAGTAAGCGTCCGAATCAAAGGTAAAAGTCTGTCAAAATCATTCACATTGAGTAAAGTGAAACGGTCGCCAGCCTAAGTTTGCCTTTATAAACACTGAAAATTGATGACGTGACCATTTTGAATTCTTGAAACCTAAAATTCAGATCTGGCCAAATAATTGGTCTCTCATTGTTTCGCGCAAAATAATATATGAATTCTTCTCCTGATTGGGTTGTCCACAGCATATTAAAACCTAACGTAAAAGATTTAGACGTTTTGCACTATTAAGAAAATTCGTACTGGTCAATTGAAAAAGAGCTAACTAAAAAAGAGGAAATCCGAAACTCATCCCATATAATTCCCATGTATTTCAAAATTTTTAGGGCGAGCGTGCGTCCACTAAATGTTGTCCGATCGGGACCAAACTTTTTGTTATATTTATTTGGACCAAAACGAAACTTCTTCCGCCCTGTATTTTGAAATCAGAAATAAAAAATTTAAAATAAGGGCCAGTCTATTGGATATCGGATTCGCCAGAAGTTATGGCATAGATAAGTAAGTACAGCTCCGACTAACAACAGAAAGAACGAGAGCGTAAGTTAAAGTCGGTCCTGCCCGACTTCGATATAATCGTTACTCAGGGGGAAATGTAAGTTTTAAATTTGAGATCGATTTCTTGAAAAATGTGCGAGCTTTTCAACATTTTTTATTGTAGGGTAAGGAGAGGGCTTGGTAAAAATTTGAAACAAACTTGAATTGCGTGCAGACAATAGGAGTCTAGATAGAAAAAATTTGGTTGCTCTAGCTCTTCTAGTCTCTGAGATCTAGGTGTGCATACAGACGGACGGTTAAACGGAGAGGGCTTCATCGACTCGGCTGTTGATGCTGATCAAATATGTGTACTTTATATGGTCAGATATGTTTCCTTCTGCCTGTTACATACATTTACACGACTTTAGTATACCCTTTTTAGAATTCTTTTTGGGATTGATTTAGGACTACGAAAAAGACTTTCTGACCTTTAATTTGAGATTTACCAAATCACATTGCGTACCTCTTGGCTTGACAAGGCCGCCTACAAAGCGTGAAGTTCTTAAGTCCTTAAGAAAAATCTAGCATCTCGTCAAGTAGGGCGGGAGCGTGATGAAGACAATAATTTGCAAGGGTATAAAAACTTCGGCACGGACGAAGTTAGCTTAGCCTTCTCGTTTTAATTTTTTTCGGGTAATTGCGAATATAATTACAAAACACTAACCAAGTTGTTCAACTAGTATTTAAGGTCAAACATACATTTCACAGCTTAACAAATATCGGGTCCACGCGGGCCGGGGAATAAAATTGATACCGTTCTACTGAGGTTTTCAAGCTGAACAGATGTTAATGTTCAAAATTTGTCTAGCACGTCATGTTTTTAAGAAATCAATGGTCAAAGTTGGTAAAAGTGCCTAAAAAGGCAACTTTCAAAACATATTAAAAAGCCATCTTACACAGAATAATCCGCGTGAAAACTTAGATGCAGAGAGGGAACTGTACTGTTTGGAGCGCAATAAGCCAAATTCGTGGTTGTTAGGCTAGAAACATCGCAATTTTTACTCGCATTATTCCGTTTATGATGGCGTTTAAATAAATTAGGTGAAAAATGCCTTTTAAGGCCCTTTTATGAACTTTGACAATTGATTTATCAAAAACTTGACGTTCTAGAGAATATTTAAAAAATTAACTTGTATTTAGCTTGAAAAGCTCTGTCGACAGGTAACAATATCATTCTGCGACCCAATATATGTTGAACTGTGTTATTTTCAACATTATTATATTCTTAGTTTTAGTGTTTTAAGAACGAAACTTTCTGTATTTATAGAGCTTGAATTTATAATTCAGAAAATTTAGGTGGGGCGCTCCCGACCACCCCCTGCACCCCCTAAGTAGGCCTTTCGTCGGAACTGCTCCGAAACTTAAATTTCGTGCTCACCGCTGTTCTAGAGTAAGCTTTGTATGCAGACTGGTCATTTCATCATCAAGTGGATAAACGTAATGATCAATAAGATGTTAGGCTAAACCAAAAAATCAAAGTTCATTATTTTTCTCTTTACAATTATTCACAAAAATGCACGGAAGTGTCCTTCTGTGCCTTAACAACGTTTGGCCCACTTTAAAGTACTCTGGGGATAAAATGTTCGCTGTTTAATTTGTTTTCCTTTTTTTTTTTACAGCGACTGAAGACGTGGACTATTGATTTACAGAAATCATATATATTGGATACAAGTAATTCATCTTTAACAGTGGCTGGTGATATAAAAGTTGAGCTTACTCAAAAATCTTCACGAAAAATAATTTGCCACTTTTGGTTCAATACATTTTTCGTCAAAAATTTTGCAGGTATGTATGTTATAGGATATATTTTTTAATATATATGTTAAAATTACATTTACAAGGTGGCATGAAATCACGCGAAGCTCGGATGTTTTTGGCAGTAATGTTTTGTTTTTATGAATAACACTGGCTTACAAGATCTTGGACCAGAGAAGGGAGGCAAATTCAAATAAATTGTCTGTTTTCCCCCAGCACGTCTTGCACAGACGTGTGTTTGTGCGAGGTTTGTTTACATTTGAGGGTTATAAATCCACATTCGACCCAAATTTATTTTAAAAATTGCAGTTAAAATATGGATATTATACCCTTGAAGAGAGCATATTCAAATTGTCCAGATGTTTGTAACGAATAGAAGGAAACATCGCCGACCACATAAAATATATATATTTTCTTGATCAGCATGACGATCTGAGTTGATATAGCCATGTCCGTCCGTCTGTCCATCCGTCTGTTTCTATAATATCTCCTCCGTCAGCTTTAAAGCTATCTTAACCAAAATTTGCACGAATTCTTTTGGTACAAAGACGCTGCTCATTTGTCGGAATCGCCTGGATCGGATGACTAAAGCATATTGCTGCCATAGGAACGATCGGTCGAATGTTTTAAAGGCTAAAAATAAGGTCTACTTTCAGGATTTGTATACCATTAAAAATAGGAAGTATATATATTCTGGATCAGCATCAACAGCCGAGTCGATTTTACCATGTCCGTCTGTCTGTATGAACGCGTCTATATCAGAGACTGTAAGAGATAGAGCCACAAGTTTTTGCATGTATGTAGGTGTATACCGTACCCATATCGAGTTTGATTCAGATTTTGAAAATTCCGTCTCCTCCACCTTTTAACAGCGAAAAACTCTCTGTCTGTCTTTATGAACGCGGCGATCTCAGAGACTAAGAGATAGAGCCACCAATTTTTGTAGGTATTTGGAAAATTCTTCCTCCTCCTCATTTTAGCCGCGGAAAACTGTCATAGCCTCAATTTTTAAGTTTGAATGCTTAAATCCACAATAAGATCCGAGCCAAAATAACATTACTTGGTACAGGGTATTTTGCAGTCGGGGTACTCGACTGCAGCACTCTTATTTGTTTTTTTTTTTTTTTGAAATGTGATTAATGTTGGTTTATTTATATGATAGACACGTTATAGTACGTCCTCTACCTAATTTAATCATAATCGTTTTCGATGTTGATGTTATTATCTAGATTCTTTCCCTGGAACCAAAATTTAATATTCTGTGAAGCCAGGTGCCTTTGTAGGGAACTTGTGTCTGTTGAAAACCCTCCACGTCTTCAAGTTCACAGCTGTCGTTTTCTAAAACTTTCGTAATTCGGTTTGGTCCTTTGTATTTCGGAATTCATTTTCTCGCAACTCTTAAATTGCTATCGAATTTTTTTATAACCACATAATCTTCGCTTTTATACTTTACTGTTGTTTTCCTTTTCGAATTAACGAAATTCTCGTCATACTCCTGCGCTTTTTTTTTTATTTTTTTGTGCATTCTTTCTTATATCTTGCAAATCTCGGCATTTTTCCTTTATTTCATAGTTTTCTCTAATATTGTCTACAAATTTTCCTTTTTAGTTTACTCCAAATAACATAACGCTCTGGTGTTAATTAATCATTCTGTGCTTTGTATTATTTAGCGCAAATTCTACTGTCTCTATGACTTTGTCCCACCTTAAATTATTATCGGCATCGCAAGTTTTGCTATCATTGGCCGTAAAATTCGAATTACTCTCTCGACCTGACCATTTGCTTGTGGTGAGCCGGTAACAATTTTTATGTGTTATGTGTCTCGGTGTTATTGTCCTCGGTAAATTGTGCAAAAGTCATTCGATGTAAAGCTCAATCCTCTGTTCGAAGCTACATATTTTGGATTGCTATAATACCTCAAATACTCCTTCTTTTGTTGCCGTGGTTTTGGGAGCGTATAGCTTAACCAAATTTAGTTGCTGCATCTATCACCACTAGTAAATGTTTTTTTTTTATATATTTCTGTCTATTGGCCCGTAATGATCTATATGGATCATTTTAAAATGAATTTTCGATTTCGGTATATTGTAAGTATCCTTCCAATATTCCACTTTTCGTCGAAGAGGCTATACATTTCAAACTATTCCTAATATGCTCCTCTACTTTTGCCCTAATACTCGGAAACAAGTAACATTTAATTAACAATTCTAATACTTTGTTCTGACCCATTTCGTCGTGGTACTTATAAATGTGTGATTCCATTGCCGCAGGAACCTTTGTCGGAACCTGCCGGATCGGAACCCTATATTATATAGCTGCCACAGGAACGATCGGTCGAAAAACTAGTTTTAGTGAGAAAAAGTTTTTTGTTTTCAATACAAACGCCCCCAACTTCGTACTGATCAGTCTTTTATGCTTTCACATAATTCCACCAAGTTTGATATCGGACAACTATATAGTATTGCTGCCATACAAAAGTTAGGTCTGAAATAAAGTCTTAGTAGGAAAAGCTTTTTTGTTTTCAATGCTATCGCACCCGAATTTGTTATTGGTCAATATTATATGCTACCACACAATTTTAAAAATTTAGATCCAAATCGGATGACCATAGAATATAGCTGCCATAGGAATGATCGGTCTAAAAAGTAGTTCTAGTGAGAAAAACTTTTTTGTTTTCAATGGTAGCGCCTCTTCAATAACTTCCCAGTTATTAATATTATCAGTTTCCACATAATTTTAGATAGTTTGGTCCAAATCTGATAATATATCGTATAGCTGCTTTTCGACGAAAACAACATGCGGCCAAAACGCGTAGGAGAAAAAGAAGAAGTAAACATGAATATTTATTTTAGATGAGGAACAACGGCCATTGCAACCCATACATTTAATACACGAAAATCATTTAAAACCTTAATTTATATAAATAATACAAGCTGAAAGGGTATATAGTTAGCTTTCCTCTATTTTTTTTAAATAAAACACTGGGTGACCTTATTTTTCCTCTTTATTTTGAACTAAGACTGCTCCGAAACTTAAAGCACTAGCGTCGCAATGCAGTTCTGTCTCAGCTGTTGAATCAAATAAGACTAAGACCGGTGACACTAAAAGTTTCCTCTTCAGAGTTTCATTTTCTCCGAACATAATTTTTTTTGTCCTTTTAATCAAATCGGTACAGTGGTTTCGCAATTATCGAAAAATCTTTAACAAACCGTCCGAAGTATAAGCCTAGCCCTAAAAAAATTTGTTTGGTATCGGAAAATTTTGTATAGCTTCCGAAGCTTATACGTATACTTATAGTTGTTTTACGGTATACGTATAGTTGTTATACGGTATACAGCCAAAAAAATTGAGATTTTTTGTTACGTTTTGAAAAAATAATAAAAATGATATAAAAACAAAACGAGAGCGTTAAAGCGAAGTTAAGTTAAAGTCGGTTCTAACCGACTTCGATATACCCGTTACTCATGGAAAGAAATGTTTAATAGCCTTCCTGTCTGCCTGAGGTGAGACAGCCGAAAAGTATGCAACATTTTTTTAACTCGGCTATTTATCATCCGATCTTGATGAAAATTTCAGGGCTTATATATGTTGCAAATATAAATGTAAGTTTTAAATTTGAGATCTCAAAAATTGTGGGAGTTATTCAACATTTTTTATTTTGCGGGCGGTGGTGGGCGAGTCAAAAATTTGAAATAAACTTGATCTGCGGTGCAGACAATAGGAGTCTACATTTCAAATTTGGTTGCTCTAGCTCTTCTAGTCTCTGAGATCTAGGTGTTTATACAGACAGACGCATAGACGGACGGACAGACGGACGGACAGACGGACATGGCTATATCGACTCGGCTGTTGATGCTGATCAAGAATATATATATTTTATATGGTCGGAAATGATTCCTTCTGCCTGTTGCATACATTTGCACGACTTTTACTCTACGAGTAACGGGTATAACTAACAGAACAGAAACTTTGCTATTTCACAAATGACTGATTTCTTTATACAACAAAATTTATTTCGCTTAAATCGGTGTGCTTGTTACAGAGATACAACGTTTTAAACCTAAAAAAAGTCAAACCTATTCAGTTGAGCGGCACTGTACGTGCAGTTGACCTGACTCATTTATATTGTACCCCAAATACTTGATGCTGTTTTTATACACTGTACCCATTCAAAACGGGCATGCTTTCGTCCGACCATATTCTGCAGAGGAGTTGGTGCATGCACCTTACCCACTCCTCGCCGCCAGTCTTAAACAATTCAGCGGGCAGTTCATCAGCGCCAGCTGCTTTCTTCTTTACCCTTTTTATGGCTAAACAGACTTCGTGACGGTCCGGTGGGTCTATCTCAATATTGTCGATTGGTGGCATTGCTACTTCTACAGAAGCGGATTTGTATTCGTCATCGCCTCCCAGCAGGAAGGAGAAGTAGCTTTTCAATTTGTCTAGTGAAAATTGCTAATCTGTGACCAGATTTCCATTTTCGTCCTTGCATTGTGTGACACCGGGCTTAAAACCTTAATTTAGTCGCCTAACCTTTTGGTAGAATTTTCGATTGCGCCTTTCCTGCTCATTCCTTTTATACTCTGTACCAAAGGTACACAGAGTATATTAAGTTTGTGAGTATATTAGATTGTTCGTACCTTCTTGAGAAATCTAGTAATCAAAATTATTTATCGATTTGCTGAAAGAATGATAAAGATCGGATGAACGATACACAAGTAATGACCGTTAACCCGCGCCCCCACTCCCCACTTCCAGCCAACCACCGCTGTATTCAAACAAACACAATATTTGTTAGAGAGCGAGAGAGAGAGAGAAGCTTAGAGATGAGCGTATAACAGCGTATAACGCGTATAACAGCGTATAACGCTTATAACACGTAAAACAGCGTATAACGCTTATAACACGGATAACAAGTGAGCAAATGCGAGCGACGGCATTAACTCGTACAGAGTATCTTATAGTCGGGCTTGACCGACTGTCTCACTTGTTTCTTCTAAAAAGGCGCTTCTCCTGTCTCCTCTTCTCCCGGTATCGCTCCTTAAGAGGCCGCAGAGTTTTTCTGTAGGCAGCGTCTTTCTCTGCACCAAGACTGCTTTCGAGTGTGTATCCGAGTATCTCCTTGGCAGCTGTACTCATGGAGTGTCAGATATGTTTCCACTGTTCGCTTACACCGGAAGGCTATGGTGAGATTTCCCTGAGCAGTTAGGTGAATTTAGCTGTGTAGGCTTCAGAGTTCCGTTGTGATTGCAGCTTCTCGACATGTGCTAGAGTGTGCTAGAGCGTGCGGCATGTGCCAATGTGTCAATAAAAGCTATTTTTTATTTTGATTCCTCGGGGACCCCCAAAATCTGAAGTTATGGCCTGAAAACCGATATCATTTTGCTTACTTAACTTAAAATAACTCGCGTACGGACCATCTGATTTTATATAACTTTGATTATTCTGATAGCGACGAGAAGATTCTTATATATTATATTCAATTGTGTTAGAGATTCGTCCTTAAAGTTTATTATAAAAGCCTATTTAATTCTCCGTTGAACAAATGTTCTCTCGATGAATTTGGTTACCAGATGACGAAGTTATTCTCGGATATCTGAGCACACTTTGACAATCTAGTATACTTTTTAGGTGTGTTAACAGATAATCGATTGATTTAACAATATTGCCCTTAAAAGTATACTTTGCTAAAGTTTGGTGGGAAATTTAAATATAGTTTTTCATATAATCACACAATCACATAAATGTTTACATATTTGTTTAGCTGTTTTGGACTTGGATTATTCCTGTTCGAATGTCAACAATATTACGAGTCAACAATTACATACTTTTGTACAAACTTAATATACTCTGCGTACATTTGGTACAGAGTATAAAACTGGAACTGCTGACTGGAGATTATCCTGCCCCTATAGGGTAATTACATTAGCGTCGCCGTCGTTTGCTGGACTTTGAGTTCGCACTTTCTGTGTGTGTTTGAAACCCTTATAATTAGGACGACTCGTTGCAAAAATCAAATTTTGTGTGGTTGTATTTGGAAAGACTATTGATAAACTTTAATTAGGAATTGATCAAGCTATTTAATAATGTAAATGAAGACATTTTAAACAATTTTTAATATAAGAGCTTCGTAAAGTTAGACCATTTTTCAACTTTTAAAAAGATGGTAAAGAGTGTGACTGAACGGGAAAAGTTATTTATTTACAGTTTAACAATGTTCTGTCTAACTGTAGGAAGGCCTACTAGGAACGACAATAAATAACTTTTTCTTACAAACAAGGAGGAGTGAGATATTCTGTATAAATATTATAATGCAAGTTATAGTTTAAACAATGAGCGCGTTCACCAGCACACACCAATCATCTAACATAAATCATCAATCAACAAAAAAGTGTTTGGCTGCTGGTGAACGTGTTTGATAGAATTTTAAGGCAACAGAGTCATCGATATATTTTTGTTGGCGGAAGTTTTGAATTTTTGGCAACTAATAGCAAAATAAAATTTAGAACAGACTGTTAAATTTATATGACCGTCGTCAATAGCAGGAACTGCTCCTAGATTCCCCTTGAATATTCCTCAAAACTTTGTTAGCCATTTAAAATTTGCTGTAATCCCGGCGAGAATGTACTCAACAAACTCGAATATCTGATGGCCAGAACTTTTTCCTATTTCAAAACGGTCATTTAGTAATATGAAGAACTCCTGTGTTTTGCCAGCAGCCAAATTACATAACGCTGGGTTTTATTAAGAGTTACTTTCGCTATTAGTTCATCCAGGGCAACGCAAAGAAGGGTCTGCAAATGTTCATTTTAATAAATTATTTAATGGGCAATGAGCTGAGAGTCCTTAACGATGCACGTCACATCTTGAAATAATCCTTGAATTTGTCCATTCTATATTTTTGTACTTTCACAACCATTGAGTACGCGGAGGCTGCTTCTTTTTGAAGAGGCGGTTTTTCAAGCTTTCCTCCTCCTCCGCAACAACCAGTAAAGACTTCAGGGCCTTGCACGAATTTCCGTGATCTACTTGCGTCCTCTGCTAATTCATTTATTAATAACAAAGAGGTTTCCACATTCATTTTACATTTGCCTTGACAAAATTACTTGTTTGTTTACAACTGACAGCTGTGTGCTATCGATAACAAATCACAATCAAGCAATTCTAACAAACTATTTCTTTGATGTATTCACATCTAACACAATCACGAAAATTAGCTATCATGATTGCACATCATGCCTGTTCACCAGCACAATTTAACAAAAATAGTCGATTTTTTGACATCGATTTTTGCTGGTGAACGCGCTCAATGGTTCTTGATAAGCGTAAATAGGATACAAGTTTTTAAAGTAGAATTCATGATTGCTATTGCAACTTGCAAAAGTTTGTAGTAACGCGTTGCGAGACGGCAAGACTTATATGAGATAACAAAGCGATAGAGTCGATTTCTCCTGACAGGAGATTTTGAAAAAAAAGACACTGTCGAGCTATTGAGCTTTTTCAATAGCTATTTAAATGCGAGAAATTGTGTCCAAATAAATTTAACACCAAATTGTGTTTTTCCAAAATAAAAATGTTGATTTATTTGCCGCACAGGGCCGATTTAAGGTGAAACGAATATTAAGCAGGCGGCCCGACTCGGCCGTGCTTAAGCGATAAACAATTGTTTAATTAACTGCGATTAAATAGGCAGGCGAATCCGAAATGATCCGTGGCGTTACAACAAAGTGAACCGAGATGTTGAGGCGAGTCAGAACAACTGATGCCTAGTAGACCAAAATCAAGACTGACTTATGCACTTGAGCTGAAGGCCAAGGGCAAGCAAACTAGAAGATTTTAACAGAGCAAGAGAGGGAAAGAGCGCATTATCAAAACACAGTTGGTGAGAGGAAGTTACGTTATTTGCGCCTTTGCTAACACAGAGTAACATAATAATAGATTTTTAATTTGAAGATTTAGGCTGCTGCTGCTCTGTTGGTTGGGTGACCAAACAGACACTATAGCAAGTTCGGCGTCTTAAAAGACTATTTGCGATAACCGCTATATGACTACTAAAACATAACTTGGGTACAAATTCTACACCCAAGTCATCCACTTTATAAATTCGTTGCAACGGGATGGTATCAATTATATATTCAAACTCATATGGTTGATTACGACTAAAGGTCATACATTTGCACTTGCTGAGACTAAGAGTAAGGTTATTAACCGAGCACCTGGTTAAATCGGATTGGAGGAGGAGAGGAGACGCAGGGTCATTATACGACAAACATAATACTGTGGTATATCAACTATGAAAAGGTTAAATAGTAAGGGGTCTAAATGACTGCCTTGGGGAACCCCTGATAGTACATTAATGGAGCTGGATAGTGTTGAACTGAAACGAACTCGTTGAGATCGATCGCTTAAATATATCGATCGGCTCAACTGGAGGATTGGAGGGAAGCCGAGCAAACACAAATTATGTACTAAGAGTAAATCAGTATAAATTTCATCAGTCTGCCGCTTATTGACAAATCCATTGTTTACAAGAGTAGTAAATTCGTAGATATAGAGCGATTCTTCATGAAACCATGTTGACATATGGATATTACCGATCGACAAAAATTTTGTAGTTGGGAAGTCAAGAATTTTCCAAGAAGCTACGGAATGTCCGATAGTTTTCATACAGACATGTAGGGGGCACACGGAAATGGCGAATTGGCAAGAAATAGCACTCCAATTAGCAGTTTGCTTCAGCAGGAGAAACGAAAGCGGGGAGAGCTGTCGCCAGACTTGTCCTTAAGTGACCTGCTCGTGGCAATGAACACCATATGGAAAAACGTCGACACTAAAATAGGAAAATTTGCTGAATCTGTGGCAGCCTAGGAGACATAGGGGAAATTAAAAACCAGTTAAGCGGAGTAACGGAAAAAATTGAACATCTTCAGAAAGAAAACGAGACTCTTAAGGCCGAGATAAACAAGCTGCGTACAGACCGAGAAGCAGATCGAAAATAATTATCAAGGATAACTGATCAAATCGAGAAATGTGACAGTTAAAGGCGTGCAGAAGGAGAATGCAACGACTCTGGATGTCGAGATGCTTTTCCGTAATAAAAGGGGGCTACCCCTTTAGTTCGAGAGTCCAGAATAATTTGTAATAATAATTAGTCCCTGGGTTTAATATCGGAATTGGAGACCATGGCCATGGCAGTAGATGTTGTTAAAAACGGAAGAAACTTGTCGGGACAAAAATCTATGTTGAAAGAGATCTATCCCTTGAAAAACGGGCGCAAATCAGCGCTAATACAATTGAAGAGAGAGCTGAATGCCACAAACGAAAAACGTAAAAATTTTAGTCAAGGGCGACACCATAAATATAGGAGGGAAATGGATGCGCTTCAACGACAAAGAGACACTCATACAAAAAAGACAACCGGCAGATACTAGTCTGCGTATAACATTCTATGAACAGCTGCCGCTCAAAAACTTAAAAAAACGATCAGAATTAAAGAGGAGTTGCATACATAATTACATACATTCTAGTAATAAGTCCATGTCCTTTATTTTTAATTCAAAACCCACACCAATCTAAGGTTAATACGCAAAGATCTAGCACAAGCATAAAAGTACAATCGTATAACATAGCGGGCCTAAAGGCAAAACTACTACAAAAACAGTTCTTCGACCTTCTAAATAAATTCGATATAATCTGCCTTTAAAAAACCTTTGTCGAAAGGAGGACCTGTATAACCCATATTTCAGCACATTTGAATTACAATCGATTCCAGCGACCACAACTAGCTATAGAGGCAGGGCAAGCGGAGGTGTTTTACTTGGGATCAAGCATGTTCTTAAACAGTCTATTAGATGCCACTTTCTTATACACAATAGCACGAAGTATATGGAGATATCCACTCATGGTGAGATAATTATCGATCACGACATAAAGATCCTGCTTGGCGACTTTAACGCTAAAATTGGAAGGGAAGGAGTTTTTGGCTCGACAGTCGGCCGATTTAGCCTTCATGAAACAACCTCCGGTAACGGAGAGAGGCTAATAGATTTTGCCGCGGGCAGGAACATGGTCATAAGTAGTACCAGGTTTAAACATCGCGACATCCATAAGGCGACCTAGAAGTCCCCTGATCAACTAACGCGAAATCAGATTGATCATGTTGTGATCGACGGAAGGCACTCATCGAGTGTTCTAGACGTGCGTCCGATTCGAGGTGCCAACATAGACTCGGATCACCACCTTGTTGCAGCCAAAGTGCGCACGCGGCTCAGTGTGGCACATGCCTCACGTACTAGTACACGTCGAAAGCTAAATGTCGATAAGCAGGGAAAACTCACCATTCCCTTCTGGTGTAAGCGAACAGTGGAATCATATATCACACTCCATGAGTACGGCTGCCTCGAAAGCAGACTTGGTATGATGAGGAGTGCCGCGACGGTACTGCAGCGAAAGACGCTGCCTACAGGAGAACTCTGCAGTCGGGAGCAACGCGGGCTGTTAAAGAGCAATACCGAGCGAGAAAGGCGCATGCGTGAGGAAGTCGAGATGCTATTCGGCATGGGTGAGACTCGAAAATTCTATCGAAAGATTAGACGACTTACCGAAGGTTTCAAACCCGGAGTCACACAATGCAAGGACGAAGATGTAAATCTGGTCACAGATCCGCAAGTGGCGCTAGACAAATGGAGAAGCTATTTCGCCAACCTGCTGGGAGGCGAAAACGATCAAAATACCGCCTATGGAGTAGTAGCGACGCCACCAATCGACAACATAGAGATACCCCATCGGACCATCACGAAGTCTGTGTAGCCATAAAAAAGGCTTAAGAACAACAAATCAGCAGGTGCAGATGACCTGCCAGCTGAACTGTTTAAGGCTGGAGGCGAGGAGTTGGTGTAATTTGCCCACTTTTTAAAAAAAGGAGACCCTACACTTTGCGCCAACTACCGTGGGATAAGTCTGCTTCCCATTGCTTATAAGGTTCTGTCGTGTATTATTTGTAAACGTCTAAAGCCGCTTATTAGCACACTGATTGGACCTTATCAGTATGGCTTTAGACCTGGTAAATCCACCACAGTCGTGATATTCACACTGCGGCAAATCTTGGAGAAGGCCCGTGAGACAAAGATCGATATCTTCCATCTTTTTTTTTAGTATAAAGCCGCCTTCGACACACCGATAAGGTCAAGGTTCTTTGAAGCCCTGTCTACCTTTGGTATAAATACCTTTGGTATAAATAAATTTGGTATAAAGTACGTTCGACTTTGCATGATGACGTTGAGAAGCACTCGAAGCTCCGTCAAAATAGGAAAGAACCTCTCCGAACCATTTGATACAAAGAGAGGTTTTAGGCAGGGTGACACCCTATCGTGTGACTTCTTTAATCTACTGATGGAGTATATACTGCGCCAGTGCCAAAGTGCCAACAGATCGGGCTCATTTCTTTATAAAGATCTAATGCTACTCGCATACGCCGATGATATTGACATTATCGGCCAAAACGAACGGGCGGTAAGCAGGGCGTTTTCAGAGATTGAGAAGCAGTTTAAACTGATGGGCTTAGCGGTAAACGAGGACAAGACAAAGTACCTAGTATCCACGGACAAGAAGTCTTCGCGTCTTGGACAATTTGTTACTATGGGGGAGTACAACTTTAAGGTTGTAGAGGATTTTGTCTACCTCGGGACGATGATTACCGGCGACAACCACATCAGCCTGGAGATCCGAAGAACAATTACTCTTGGAAACCGATGCTACTAGGGAGTTCAAGAGCAGAGCCTTTTCTCGAAGAACAAAAATAGCGCTATACAAGTCGCTCATCATCCCAGTCCTGCAATACGGCGCAGAAGCATGGACAATGACTGCAGCGGATGAGGAGGCGATTGGCGTTTTCGAGAGAAAAATCCTTCGGAGGATATATGGACCTTTAAAAGTTAGCGATGGATACCGCATTCGAATGAATCACGAACTGTATGGGCTCTATAAGGTCTAGTCAAGCGCATAAAGCAACTGCGGCTGCGCTGGTTAGGACATGTAATCCGGATGGATGAAGAAGCTCCAGTAAAAAAGACGTACAAAGCGAAGGCGGCTGACTTTGGAGGACAAGGCAGGAGATGTCGCCCACCACTAAGATGGGATGATCAAGTGCGGAAAGACATTTCCAACCTTGGTGTGAACAACTGGTGCCAGCTCGCACAATGCAGAAGCGAGTGGAGGGCATTTATTGCAGAGGCCAAGACCGTCAAGCGGTTGTGATGCAACATCGGGCCAATAAAGAAGAAGAAGACCTACATATCTAAACTGTACAAACTGGGAAGAAGACTACTCTAAGCTTCTTGCCTTTCTCTCTGAAAAGGGGCAAATGAGCCAGAAAACAAATTCGCAAGTGCTCAAAAACATGCAAAAGACGAGATAACGATGAACTGTGCGAAAGTACATAATGGAAGAACCGTGGGAGATGCAGAAGGCATCTTTACTCTTACCCGAGTACAATCCAACACAGTAATAGGTTTCTGCCTAATCCAAGGCTGCTGGTAAAAGTGGGTAAACCATTTTACGGTGCGTGAGAAGATCTTCTCGAATCACATGCCGTTAGAAATTGATATAATTTTGGAAAAAACAACCATTAGATCCGCGCCAGAATTGCTACCTAAACTAAAATGGTATGATAAGCACAGAGAAAAGTACAAGAGAACGCTAGAAATTAAAATTCAAAGATTGCAAACAGATCAAATGCCAACGCAAGCCTCGCAACTAACCGAGCTAATAACAGAAGCGGCGCAATTTATGCAAAAGCGTACATGCCAACTCTTTAAGAATAAGTAATACGACAAGGAATGCGAACTAGCCAGAAAAGCGTGAATACTAATGCTGAGGAAACCTAGCCTTTCAAATTCGAGCGAGTCTAAGGCTAAGAGAAAAAGAGCAGTTACAGGCAACTTTGCCTAACAATGCAACGACAATATTATAAGGAATTTGAAATTGCCACATCTCATATAAAGGACAGCAAAACTTTTTGGACAACAGTCAGATAGCGTCAGTCAGATGCAGATAGCGTTTTTTTCAGCTTACGTTCTATCAAGTCGTCTTTTAGTCCAGGACCTGACAAAGTGCCCAGCTGTGTGTTAAAACTTTGTGCCGACTCTTTATGTGTGCTGCTTGCAAAACTTTTCAACTTAACTCTGGGAGATTTCCCTAGTCTTTGGAAGGAATCCTACATTATTCCTATTCATAAGAAGGGTCCAAAGTCAATTATATCGAACTACAGGTGTGTATCGAAACTATCGGATATTCCAAAGCTTCTTGAAAAGATCCTGACTTCCCAACTACAAAATTTTTGTAGCTCGGTAATATCCAAGTCTCAGCATACTGGAATTTACTACTCTGGTAAACAATGGATTTGTCCATAAGCGGCAAACTGATGTAGTTTGTACTGATTTCAGCAAGGCTTTTGACTCCGTAAATCATGAGCTTTTAGTACATAAATTGAGTCTGCTCGGATTCCCTCCACTCCTCCTCAATTGGATCAAATCATATCTAAGCGATCGATCTCAACGAGTTCGTTTCAAATCTATACTATCCAGCTCCATTAATGTACTATCTGGGGTTCCCCAAGGTAGTCATTTAGGCCCACTACTATTTAATCTATTCATAAACGATATCCCACAGGTTTTATCCCATTCGCAGGCATTAATGAATGCCGATGATCTAAAACTTTGTTTGTCGTATAATGACCCGGTGTCTCCTCTCCTCCTCCAATCCGATTTAAGCTCTCTTCACACCTGGTGCTCGGTGAATAGGCTTCCTCTTAATCTCAGCAAGTGTAAATGTATGACCTTTAGTCGTATTCAACCATATGAGTTTGATTGATACCATTCCATTGGAACGAATTGATAAAGTGGATGATTTGGGTGTACAATTTGTACACAAGTTGTGTTTCAATAGTCATATAGCGGTCATCGCAAAGATCGTTAAACGATAGTCCAAGGAATTTAATGACGCCTATGTCACTAAGCAACTGTATGTTTCCCTGGTAAGACCAATCCTTGAATATGGGTCGTGTGTCTGGTCTCCATACTATCAAAAATATAAAGATCAACTGGAATCGGTTCAGAAGCAGTTCTTAATTTACGCTCTCCGAGGCTTAAACTGGGATCCTTCCACACATCTTCCTCCTTACGAGGACAGATTACGCTTAATCAACCTGCCTTCTCTTAAGAACCGCAGAACTTGCCATGGTGTCCTTTTTATTCATAAACTCCTGTCAGGAGTAATCGACTCTATCGCTTTGTTATCTAATATAAGTCTTGCTGACCCACAACGCGTTACTAGCAATTTTTATCCTATTTATCTACAGCCTTGCCTAACAAACTACGCTCATCACGAGCCCTTCCGAAACCTTTGTTTAAACTATAACTTGCATTATCATACTCTCTCAACTCACTCCTCTTTGTTTGTAATAAAAGATAATTTATTGTCGTTCCTAAGTAGGCCTTCTTAAAGTTAAACAGAACATTGTTAAACTATAAACTAAATAAATAATAGCATCTGATTTTAAAAATAGTTCCAATAGTTTCCGTGCTGTATTGCTCACTAAAATAATTGTTTATGCCAAGGTTGTAGTTGAGCTGACTGTACCTTATTCCCGAGTCGCTTCTTCTGGCTTGAGCTTCACGCTGAAATCTATGATTTTTGCATTTTTCAGCATTTAGAACATCGCACTCTACACTATGTGCATCAAAGAGCTACTGCCAATTTTTGAAGCACTGCGATTTCTCCCTGAGCATTTCTAGAGCCCATGAAGCTTTTCCATGTGCTGTTCACCGCCATTGTTTCAGTTGTTCAGTTTGTGGTTAAGATGTGTTTTAAAGTTCATGTTTTGTGTTAATGTTACTCCCAAGTATGTGTATTCTTTAACAAACTCCAGTGCGTAGCCATCAGGTATCCATCTTTCATTGCCGGGGCGTCGCCCTCTTCCATCCCGCACAACCATTATTTTCGACTTATCCTTGTTTATTTCTAAGCCCCATTGTCGACAATATAGCTCCGTCTGCTCAATCATTCGTTGCATTTCATCAGCGCTCTCCGCCATAATCACCACATCGTCTGCATACATAAGCGCTTTGCATTCCATACTGCCTGTATGTACTTATACACGTTTAATGAACACGCTTGTTGCAGGTTTCAATTGTACTAACCTGCTCAGTCTGAGCGAGGTCCCTTTTATTTAGAATTTCTCATCCCTTATCTTCTAACTTAACTAAGGCAGTATTTGTAAGATAGCTGCGTGTGTATAAATATAAAAATGCATTCGTGTGAGGAATACACATTGCATATTAAGTGGTGTGGACCGGTGACCTTTTCAAATGGTTGATCCTTTTCAAGAGCTGTGTCTGCTGGGCTGATCCTCGTCACTGCGGCTATTAATATTACATAAGGTGACATGTTTATGACACACATACATGACACACATAGGCTACATATTTAAATATGAGATTAACACTATGTGTGGGCCGAGTTGAATATCATGTTCAAGTTCGAACACTGCCTATTTGAATTCCACTTGATAAATATGTGCGCAGATCATTTATGTATAAGGAGAATAATAATGGACTTATTAGACATCCCTGCTTAGCTCCTGTGTTAGTGTCAAACCAATCAGAGTGCTCAATTCCATCCCATACCGTTGCTCTGTTTTTCTCGTACATGCTTTGCAAAACGGATATCATCTTAGTGGATATACCAATGTTACTCAATTTGTACATAAAGGATCCTCTGTTTATAGTATCAAAGGCCGCTCGAAAGTCCGCAAAAAATAGAAAGAGCTTTTTTTTCCGTCCAAGATACATATTGGCAACGTTGGACAGTACAAAGATACTATCCACCGTAGAGCACCCTTTTCTGAATCCCTCTTGGCATTCGTTGAGAATATTGTTTGTGTCTACCCACTCTGTTAGTCTCTTTTGAAACACCGCCGCAAATATTTTTTGCGCCACTTTTTTGAATGAAGTACCTCTGTAGTTACTCGGGAGCTCTGGGTCGCCTTTCTTAAATATTGCGTAGATAATGTTCTGCCGGAAGGAGTCTGGTACCTGCCCGTTATCATATATTTTATTGTATTCCTGTGTTAAGGCCTCTATGAATGGGTGGGTTGAGTGCTTTAAGAATTCTGCTGGTATTCTATTAATTCCCGGCGCTTTACATTATATATACATTACATATTACAAGATCGCGTAGACAAGTTGATTGAAACCAGCTGACCGAGTATTTTCGAAGCCTTTTATTATACCCTGTTCCCATTAAAAATGGGAAAAGGGGATCATGAAGTTGTGTAAATGTATGTAACAGCCAGAAAGAAGCTTCTCCGACCCTATAAAGTATATATATTCTTGATCAGCATCAACAGCCGAGTCGATATAGCCATGTCCGTCTGTCCGTCTGTCTATCTCAGAGACTATAAGAGAGTTCAAGTTTGTTTCAGATTTGGAAAATTCCCACCCCACCCCCCTTAAACCGCAAAAAAACGGTCACAGTCACAATTTTAAAGTTAGAACCTGGTGGCTTAATATATACCATCCTAGGCCTTATATCTAACTACTCTCCAAAGGAAAATAAGATACGAGCAAAAACACAAAAGTTATTACACAATTTAGCTTATGGGAGCGGGGGGGAGGCGTCCACTTCATGCAGGCAGCGCTGCCTGCGCAGGCCGCGTGTGAGCGCGCTTATGTGTGTATGTGTGCGCTCGTATGTGTGCATGCGTTTGTGTATGAGAGTGTGTTTGCATGTGTGTCTCAATTGAACAGGGTATTTTTTAGTCGGGAAACTCGACTACAGCGCTCTTACTTGTTTTCGACTTGTATAGAGCCTTTGTCATCGTATACTCCTCATATTGTACTATTATCTCCTACAGTGAAATAAGGGCTGCACTATGTAACAGCCAAAAAAAAAGGCTCCGGGAGAAGATCATGTTCCCGTGGAATTTATCATGAATGCCACAGACAACTTCCTTGAAACCCTACTGCATACCTACAACCACATTTACGATACGGGAGAAGCACCAAAAAGCTTTCAGAAGAATGTGATAAACCCAATTCGGAAAAAAGGAGACCCTACAGATGCGGAGAAATATATTGCGAAAATCCAGCAGGCTTTCGTAAAGTGTACTCAACTGTGGACTTTTTATTCGTATTCACAACAGTGGCGAAGGCTTTTCTGAAATAGAAAAGCAAACTAGTAGAGTAACGGAATACAAATATCTGGGAATAACAGTCACGCATAACATATCACTTCACAAGCACCTACAGCTAGAGTTGCGAGATTCCAAAGCCGCTATAAACAGCACTTGGAAAACGCTTAGCTAGAAAAACGTAAGTGCCAGTACAAAATATAGAATGTTTCAAGCAACAGCAAAATCAATAATGTGATACGGAGCTGATGTCTGGGGTTACAGTAAATTTGAAGAAGTTGAAAAACTTCTGGGGTATTTTATAAAAAAGAGCATTCTATCACCAGAACACTCCCACGTACGCCATACACTTGGAAACAGGCCTGTCGGAGCTTTATGAACACACACTAATGCGGCACTTTCGATACATGAACAAGGTCTTATCACTACCAAGGCACCGGCTACCCTTTATTTCGGCAAACTTCTTGGTAGAAACCAGGTCGCAATGTGTCATGTTCATGTATTCAACTTGGAACAACGCTCAACGAGCCTTGATTCTGGCAATGGACAATTGAACATGAATCTGAAGGAGCTTAACTACTTCCAAGACCAATAAGCTTCAACTACGATCTCAGCTATTTTCAAAACCAGAACTGAGATGATAAACCTGAACTATTCGCCACGCAGGCATAACCCATCTGAGTTATGCAGAATTTGTAATCTTGGAGAACGGAAAGATGTCATCCACTTTTGCGCAACATGTCCAATTTTCCGGGAGCATCGACTGCTCGCATGGAAAAAAACAGTTCTCACAAACGAGGAGATCCAATGGCATGAACTGGAACATATTTGCTAGTAGCTAATTGCTACCTATGTCAAAGTGGTAACTCGGTACTGAACCAGCAAAATGAGCGGGTTTTCTTCTGTGTGGAAGATCTACTATCTCGCGACAAGCGTGGAAGGTGGGTGGAGTAGCCCTACGAAAACTCGCAATACCTTCCTCATACCATATATGTATCTATATGTAATATAGTTTATAATCTATATATACTTAGTACTTGCAATTGTTTTGGTACTCGGTTTTTTGGTCATAAAATAAAAATGAATAAATACTTTTCAAAACTTTTTTCTTCTTTTTGTTCGGCCACTCAATGGCTTCAAATCGTATAACAACTTATTCGAACGCCGAAGTCTCTCTTACCTGGCCACTCATCGATCGTTATAACATTAAAAGCTCGGTGATATCGAAAATCTAAAAAATTAAATAAATTAGAGAAGACAAACTCTGGTGCAAAATTATGGCAGCACCTTGGTTCTTCAGTGTACGCATAGAAATAGTGGAGCTAGAGAAACTTTGCGATTACCATTTAAAAGAGCGTTAAAAATTAAAGAAAATAGATGAAAAACATCAACACTCACAATGCAAAAATTAACCGTTGCACTATGGGTTTTTTTTCGTTTTTATACCCGTTACTCGAAGAGTAAAAGGGTATACTAAAGTCGTGCAATTGTATGTAACAGGCAGAAGGAATCATTTCCGATCATATAAAGTATATATATTCTTGATCAGCATCAACAGCAGAGTCGATATAGCCATGTTCGTTTGTCCGTCCGTCTGTCTGTCTGTATGAACACCTAGATCTCAGAGACTAGAAGAGCTAGAGCAACCAAATTTGAAACCTAGACTCCTATTGTCTGCACGCAGATCAAGATTATTTCAAATTTTTGCCACGCCCACCCCCGCCCCTACAATTAAAAATGTTGAATAACTCCCACAATTTTTAAGATGTCGATCTCAAATTTAAAACTAACATTTATATTCGCAATATCTATAAGCCCTGAAATTTTCATCAAGATCGGATGATAAATAGCCGAGTAAAAAAATGTTGCATACTTTTCGGCTGTCACACCTCAGGCTCACAGGAATGCTATTAAACATTTGTTTCCATGAGTGACGGGTATATCGAAGTCGGTTAGAGCCGACTTTAACTTACGCTCTCGTTTTTTTTTGGCATCAACTTCAAATTGAGAGATAGGAAGTTAAGTTTTTGCACATAAATTATTCAAATTAAAGTTGAATTTCGGTTTTTGTTAATTTTATGATTCGACCACGCCTACATCCCTTTTCTCCGAACATGGTATCTAAAATTATTTGGATAATTCAAAATAAATATGTTTTTTCGATAGATTTGATATGTAGTGTGCAATTGTATTGACCGAAACAATTGGTTATAGATAAGAACATTTAAAATTACTAATTTGGGCCAAATTTATTAAAAAAATTTGTTCCTAAACAGCTGACCAAAGGTTCAAGGGCGAGCTTCTGAATTTTAGCAATTTATAACAAATTAATTAATGTTATTCAATTTTAAACATCTTTGTTAAAACTATGCTTTAGTTACAAAGGTTTTTGTTTTTAAACTAGACGAACTCTAGCAGCATGTACAAGCCAAGACAAAAAGTTATTATTAACCTCGGAAAGCTCTGTCGCCAACTTTCGTTTTTGTCAGGAGCTTGCATTCTCATAATCCACTTTTGGACGACCTCCTCTATTCATAAATCCATAATCCATGCTCATAACTTGAATATCGTTCATCCGATCTTTATCATTCCTTCAGCAAATCGATAAATAATTTTGTTTACAAGGTATCTCTAGAAAGAACTGTAGGAGATATGAAGTTTTTTCCAAATTGCGGGGGCGGGAGGGGGCGTGGAAAAAATTGAAAATAAAATTGATCTGCCTGCAAGTATAACAAATATATGCCCCATACATGTCAAACCTCTATCTCTTACCATCTCTGAGATCTCTTCGTTCATACGGACGGACGGACGGACGGACTGTACCTTCGGTACAGAGTATAAAAATACACATGAATAAAACACGTTACACAATGACAAATACACATCAAATTGGCGAATATGTTATTTAACTCTAGTTTCACAAACCTGAACTACGATTTTCCATCATTTAAAGCCAACGTAAACAATCAAACTTAAGCAATGTGTTACGGTGAACTGTACACAAGGCTACCACGTGCGTAATCAGCTGATTTTAGTTCGTCTCTACATTTCATATAAAAAGCGTTCAAAAGCAATCAGATTTCAAACTTTTCAAAATTGTTTTTATTTATGTGAAGTATCGTGCCGAACTAAATTTTTATCTCATCTGAGTATACGCCTTAACTAATTAATATATTTTTATTCACTTTCATAATGAGCGTAACCTCCTCTAGAACGAATTAACTCATAGATCCTATTCGGCATACTGTCTACGAAATTTTTTAAATCACTAAGGGACAGTTCTTCCCATGCCCTAATGCCTGCCAATTTGAGCTCCTTAATATTATTGTACTTAGTGTTTCGAGCATAAATCCTTCGGACCAGCAACGCCCGCAGGTTTTCCATCGGATTCATGTCCGGTTCCTTGTTCGGTTTTTGGAGAGGCCCGCGTGCTCCCCGTACATGAATCCGATGGAAAACCTGTGGGCGTTGCAGGTCCGAAGGATTTATGCTCAATACACTAATTTGGATCGTGACGTGCCACCGAGGTGAGATAAACTTCTCGTGAACCATGAGCACACAAATTCGTTAAACAATGTATAAATAACATCGTAAAAAACGTTTGTGGGGGTATCTCGAGATGTGTCCAGGAAAGACCAGTCGACCCTGGATAACGCCTCATTGAGGCGTAGAAAATCAACCTTTCGAAAGCAAAAGGATGCAATATTCTGAAAGAGTCTTTAAGGGCTACAACCAAAAAGAGAACGCAAAAGAGAATGGCAGATAGATCCGAACAATGGCAAGTGGGGGAGGTAGCAGCAGATGTATTTTTGAGAGAGCGTCCACGAAGTCGGTGCAAAAATAGACCAAGCAGTAGCAATCCATTTTAAGCCACACAGAAAGTTAACTGTTTGTCGGATAGAGTTATAACGGTAGCAACAATTGTTTATACTCCTTTTTTTTCGTAATTTATAATAAACTTGACTTTTCAAAAATGGGCCGTCGTGATCAGAAAAGTTATAGATAGTATTCATAAAACAAAGTAAACAATTAAGAGCGCTGTAGTCGAGCTTCCCGACTACAAAATACACTGTTCAATTGAGACACACACGCAAACACATACACAAACCCTTGTATTGAAGTAATACTTAGCGGTGGTACCGCGAGGGGGAATCGGAGAATAGGGATGGGTTTAGTGGGTGAGGAACTCCAAGTCCCACACTTTAAGGCTTTCAATGCTTTCCCCCTATAACAAAAAAAAAAAAATACACAAACGCTCACACGCGGCGTAGCTGCCTGCATGCAGTGGCTGCATTAATCATGATAAATTTTGTGTGTATAAAGATTTTGTGTTTAGATGCCGCCCTTCGCGTTAGGCCCTGGGCTCGACTCCCAGATGAAGAAGATAAATTTAAGAAAGAAAAAATGATGATGCACTTGTTGAATAAGGATGCGAATACCGTATGGATGGTATTCCGTCTGGTCCTGGAGATGTATCAGCTTGGATGAAAACAAGGCTGTGTGAGTCAACACATCTTAGTTATAGCCTGATTCCATTGACACATAAAGGGTGATCCATTAAGAAGTTTTTTTTTTCAAATTACAACTAAAACACAAAAAATGAAATTGGATGGTGAAATCTTTATTATGGACTGAAAGAACTATCTCGGAGATTTACTTTTTAAAAATAATTTCATTCAAACGTGTTGGGCACATTTTAATTGATTGACAATTAAAAAATTAACAATTAAATAATTGTTAACCGCACCTACATCGCAGCTCAGAATTAGTTAATTGTAATTGTAATATCTTACGACTAAAAATTAATTGTTAATCTTCAGTTTCTACATTTAACAATTGATTAATTGTTAATCTTTTTAAAAAATTTTATTAAACTAACAATTGACCAGGGTTCTGAATCACTCTTTGCTTGCAAATCTCGAGAGCCAGCTCTTGCTCACCGAAATGATTTCTCAATAAAGCCATTGTTTCGCGCGCTGTGTGTGCCGTAGCACCGTCTTGCTGAAACCAAATGTCGCCAACATCAAGGGCTTCAATTTTAGGTAACAAAAAGTCATTTATCATGGTGCGGTAGCGATCGCCATTGATGGTTATGTTCTGTCTGGCCTCATTTTTAATACGGGGACTGATGATTCCAGCAGCCCATAAACCACACCAAACAGTGCATTTTTGTGGATGTAACGGTAGTTTAGAGAGTCTCTTTGGGTTGGTCATCAGCCCAAAAGCGATTGTTTGTTGACGTACGCGCTTAGCTAGAAATGTGGGTCGCCCCTGAACAAAATTGTGCGCGAAAACAGCATATTTTCATTGAGCTGTTGCAGAGCTATTGTAGCGGTGTGAGTCAAGGAAACTTGATGATTTGTCAAACAATCCTTATCAAAAATAAGATGACAGAATGACAACAGTCACGCTTGATATCTGAAAAAAGAATACATATATGGGTTATAGTGAAAAATAATATTGAAAACGAGCAAGGAAAGCTAACTTCGTCTGTGCCGATGTTTTAATACACTTGAAAAAGCTTGCTCGAAAGGTCAGCGGTTTCGAACAAACTTCGCAGATCAGTTTGAAAACATTTAACTTTAATAATGACCGAGCTTAAGAACGCTAACATTGAAAAAAAAAAGTTTTCTCACAAAAACCCATTTTTCGAACTATCTTCTCTATGGCAGCTACAAGAAGTAGTCATCCGATCTTGGCGGTTGTACATTTCCAGTGAAATTATCAAATTCGAAAATGCACATTGTACATTTATGTGTCAGTGGAACTAGGCTATTAGTTAACGTTATTTAATGTTAATGCTATGTTAGTTGAATTATGTGAAGGCTATTAAATGTTTCTTCCCTTGAGGAACAGGTTTATTGAAGTCGGACAGGGCTATGTTATTTGAATTATGTGAAGGCTATTAAATGGTTCTTCCCCTGAGTAACAGGTTTATTGAAGTCGGACAGGGCCGACTTTAGCTCCCACTCTCTATTGTTTCGGTTTTAATCTTTGGTTTGTATTCAAGATTATATATGACAACACTAAAAATACACCACTCTTTTTATGAATATTTATTTAAATATATATATTTCTCATTCATATTTTTAGCTTGCGAAACGGATGGAACTGCTGATAAATTCATGTATACCTTAAAAAAATCCGAAATCGATGATGCGCATAAGGACAGAGAACATAAATCTTTTTCAGCAGATTTTAAGGTACGGTATTATTTACAGTGGAACATTTTGCAGTATATGATTTTCGCTCCTTCTGTTCTGTGAAATGTGAATTAATTTCAATTCTCTTTGTCGTACTTTACGTCTTTATTATTAAAAAAAAAGATTCATATATATTGTACTAGCATATAACCCGTCGCGCTTCGCTGCACCGTTACCGTTACCGTTACCGTTACCGTTACCGTTACCGTTACCGTTACCGTTACCGTTACCGTTACCGTTACCGTTACCGTTACCGTTACCGTTACCGTTACCGTTACCGTTACCGTTACCGTTACCGTTACCGTTACCGTTACCGTTACCGTTACCGTTACCGTTACCGTTACCGTTACCGTTACCGTTACCGTTACCGTTACCGTTACCGTTACCGTTACCGTTACCGTTACCGTTACCGTTACCGTTACCGTTACCGTTACCGTTACCGTTACCGTTACCGTTACCGTTACCGTTACCGTTACCGTTACCGTTACCGTTACCGTTACCGTTACCGTTACCGTTACCGTTACCGTTACCGTTACCGTTACCGTTACCGTTACCGTTACCGTTACCGTTACCGTTACCGTTACCGTTACCGTTACCGTTACCGTTACCGTTACCGTTACCGTTACCGTTACCGTTACCGTTACCGTTACCGTTACCGTTACCGTTACCGTTACCGTTACCGTTACCGTTACCGCCCCATTTCACTTTATTTCGTATTCTATCCTTACAAACCGAGTTTCAAGCCAATCGGATGAAAAATAACTTTTTGCCTACAGAATTTTCCGGGAATTTTCACGCCTGGGGGGCGTGTTTTCCAAAATCGGGAAAACACGTGTCGAATTAATTCGCGTACTACGTTTACAAACCACATTTCATGTCAATCGGATGAAAAACAAAATTTTCCCCATAAAAACTTTTCCGACGCTTTTCCGGTTGGAATTTTCTAAAACCCCGTCTTAGGGCCGTTTTCTCATGTTCATGTTTTTGCTCCAATCGAAATCCATCTATATTTTGCAACTAGATGGTTTGTGTGCAATTGGTTGTCTCATGTAGGTTGATTATAAATTCGGGCAATAATTTGGTCAAATTTTCATGAAAATTGGGCTATATATGCCAAATTGTGGATTTTTCCGGCCATATTTGATCAAAATATTTGCGTATGGAACCACGGTTTAAGTTTTTAATCCTGTAAAATCTTTAATCATGGCTATTTTTTTATCAAAATTTAGCCAAATTATTTGGATGTCTAAACTTGGCTTTTGCAATGAACTAGGGGAATCAGAATGTGCATCTGTAATTTCAGCAATGTCTGCAGGTGTTCTTGTATATTAAAGGCACATCCAATATTTTCCATTTTTGGTTTACTTAATAACAATTCAGACTTTACTGTTTTTAGCAGCAGTTATTTTTTGTTTTCAAATATTTTTCAGAGTGACCATATGCGCGGATACATAAAAATACTTAATTTGCATTAGCATGTAGATGGTTTTGAAAACAATGAGGGTGAAGTAGATTGCTACGAAATTCATCTAGATGGCTAGCATTGCACATGAGCAAAGCAAATGCAGCAACTCCAGCTATATTTGCAAAAACACCAACGTGAGAAAACGGCCCTTAGTAAGCACTTTCACAATTAATGGAAACTCCTGTCCAAATTTCAGCCTTCTATCTCTTACCGTTTGCGCTCTGCGTTGATTGCAGATCAGTGAATCAGTCAGTCAGTCAGGAGAGGAGATATAGAGGAGATCACACTGTAATTAATTGTAATTCACATATGGGTAATTATTTCTGAAGTGGGCAACTATGTTTTTTCAAAGTCTCCAAACATTTGAATTTTTTTGTCAGGCTATAACCGCAGTGTTGGTTTTGATATAGGCCGTTTCGTTTTCCACGATTTGTAATATTTTTTTCACAGTTCTACCATTGTGGGATGCAAAGATATAGCGATTGTTTTTTTTTGTTTTTTTAATTATAGCTAAATATTTGATGGGTCCAAAAAAAAAAAAAAAAAAAAAAAGGTTTGTTTTTCCTTTTCTTAGGGATAAAAATATTTTCGAAGCTTGAACTGGAGGAAGAAACCGCCGAAACTTAAGAAAAAAAATTAAATGGCGTTTTGAGATTTTTCAAAAAAATTGGGAGTAATCCTTTGGATAATCTTAAAACTCTAAAAAAAGCTTCATGATGGGACAGCCATAACTTTCCGTGGAATTCACTTGCAAAGAAAGAAATAAAAATTTTGTGTGAAACATGCTTTAACACCGAGCATACTTGCGGGAAATCGATCGTTTTAATATGTTTGAAAAAATTCTGGAAGGACAATATTTTAAGTACGTTTTAAAATTTTCACAATGGGACGGAATTCTTATACAATGTTATTAAATGAAACAATAGTAATATAAAATTAAGCTTTATTTTTTATTGGGCATATTTGTATTTGATCCCATCTTCTTTGTTTTTGGAAACACAATAAAAATAGTTGCCCACTTCAGAAATAATTACCCATATATGTTATATTTGTGTAAATAATTCATTATCTCTGTATACATATGCAAAAAGTGTTTCCTTACTGACTGATTGATTTACTGACTGACTGGCAATCTACGCACAGCCTGAAAGTTAATAGATAGCTGAAATTTGGACAGTAGATTCCCTGAAAATGATGCATGCGAAAAAGTATTTTTATACTCTGTACCAAAGGTACACAGAGTATATTAAGTTTGTACAATAGTATGTAACGGAGAAGGAATCATTTCCGACCCTATAAAGTAAATATATTTTTATTTATTTAGAGTTGACAAAAAAAGGCTGTCAACGAAAATTTAAATACGTTACAAAAATTTGTATGAGCTAATGAAGCCTATCAAAGAAAATCTAATAAAATTACAAAATAAACTAATAACGACTCCGACACGGTGGGGGAATTTTATTTGCCCGTCCGGCCAGCTATGCCCCTATTCACAGCCAATTGTAGTCAGAGACGTTATTAGAGCTAACAAAAACTTTAATAGTAAAACTTTAAACTAAATAACCGGAAAATCTCTGACCCGGTGGGGTAGGATTTTTTAGCCAGTCCGACAAGCTATGCCCCTACTCACAGCTGGGAGAGGTCAGAGATTTCCCCGGAGATAATTATAGAGAGACGTTTTTAGAGAGAAGAGAGAGAGATCTGTTGAGAGCAGGTGATAGAGATCATTGTAATTTTGACATACGACCCGAAAACGATTGTGCTGGGCATAATCAGTTGTGCATCTGGGCAAGATTAAAGGTAAATAGTTTCTAGTTGGCCTAGAAGGAACGGAAAAGTTAAGGCGACCTAAGAGTTCGGTGGAATCTACATCACTAATGATTAACTTATAAAGAAGAGAAACGCCTAGGACTGTTCTACGATTCGCTAACGAAGGAAGGTTAATAAGCGAGAGTCTGCTGGAGTACGATGGCAGACGAAGGTTAGGGTCCCAATTTAGTCCACGAAGAGCAAAAAGCAAAAATTGCTTTTGTACTGATTCAATACGATCGATATGCTTTTTATATTGCGGACACCAGACGGACGAGCAGTATTCAAGTACAGGACGGACTAGAGCAGTATACAGGAGCTTTGTGGTGTATGGATCATTAAATTCCTTCGACCAACGATTAATGAATCCAAGTACACCATTCGCCCTATTAACAATAGAGGAGATATGAGGATTGAAACTCAATTTGGGGTCAAAAGGAATTCCAAGATCAACGACGGTAGACATTCGTTGCAGGGGTTCATTGCTAATCGTATAAATAGCCAGCGAAGGTTTGCAACGATGGAAAGTCATAAACATGCATTTGGAGCAATTAAGGTATAAATGATTAACCAAGCACCAAGACTGCAAGGAGTTTAAATCATCCTGCAATCTAATGGAATGTGTCGGGTCATTGAAAGATAAAATAAGTTTAACGTCATCGGCATACATAAGTATCCGAGAATAAGATAGTATTATGGGTAGGTCATTAATAACAAGTAAGAGCGTTGTAGTCGAGTTTCCCGACTACAAAATACCCTATTCAATTGAGACACACATGCAAACACACTCTCATACACAAGCGCATGTACACATACGAGCGCACACATACACACACAAGCGCGCTCACACGCGCATAAGCTAAATTGTTTAATAACTTTTATGTTTTTGCTCGTATCTTATTTTCCTTTGGAGAGTAGTTAGATATAAGGCCTAGGATGGTATATATTAAGCCACCAGGTTCTAACTTTAAAATTTTGGCTGTGACAGTTTTTTGCGGTTTAAGAAGGGTGGGGGTGGAATTTTCCAAATCTGAAACAAACTTGAACTCTCTTATAGTCTCTGAGATAGACAGACGGACAGACGGACATGGCTATATCGACTCGGCTGTTGATGCTGATCAAGAATATATATACTTTATAGGGTAGGAGAAGCTTCTTTCTGGCTGTTACATACATTTACACAACTTCATGATCCCCTTTTCCCATTTTTAATGGGAACAGGGTATAAAAAGAGTAAGCAACAAAGGACCAAGGTGACTACCTTGCGGTACACCGGACGTTACAGAGACAGGCTTTGAAGTGTCTGAACGTAATTTAACTTTCTGCGTTCTATTTTTTAAATAGTACGAAATCCAGAGCAGAAAAGAGGCGGGAAATCCTAACCGATCAAGCTTATAGAGGAGAAGATCACGGTTTGCAGAGTCAAAAGCCTTACTAAAGTCGGTGTAAATGACATCGGTTTGCTTTTTCTTAAGGAACCCATCATTAACAAATGAAGTAAATTCAAGCAAATTGGTCATAGTTGACCGACGCTTAATAAACCCATGCTGGAAAGGTGATAAAATCGATTTGCAATAATGCTGCAAGGTGGAGGTTATAATCTCTTCAAATAATTTAGGAATAGCGGAGAGCTTAGCTATGCCTCTGTAATTGGAAATATCAGATTTTCCACCTTTTTTATGAAGAGGAATGATATAGAACTCTTTCCAAAGAGTTGGAAAGACTGAAGAGTCGAGTGATAGATTGAAAATCTTAAGCAAAGGTTTGCATAAGGAACTACAGCACTCTTTGAGAACACAACTAGGAATGTTGTCAGGGCCAGGGGAGTATGAGGATTTTAGAGATTTTAAATGCGAAAGTAGGGAGCTTTCACTAATTGAGGGAACACAAATCGAGTTAGAAGAAGGAATGATATATGGATAAGAAGTGTTAGTAAAGTGGACAGAGGAATACGTTGATTGAAAAAAGTCTGCAAATAGGTCGACGGCAGCGGAATCATTGCCAGCCCACCTCCTGGTCACCCAGAAAAAAAGAAGAAGGTAGTGATGAAGATCTACGCTTAGAGTTCACAAAGCTATAGAATTGTTTAGGGTCCTCTGCAAATTGAATTTTGCACCGGGCAAGATAATTCTTATAGCACTCAGAGTTAAAAAGTGTAAAGTTGGATTTTGCTATTGAATATTTAGAGAAATCAACAGCCAAGCATCGTTTATACTTTTTGAAGCATCTAGACTTAGTATTTTTCAAATTAGAAAATCTAGGGCAGTACCAAGGAGGATTAAGTGACGCGGGAGAGCTACGCTATTAGGAACACAGATATCTAAGAGAGAATTAAGGGATTCGTAGAAAAACGCAAAAGCAAAGTCAAAATCAACCGCACTGAACAGAGGTGACCAGTCTGGTGCACAAATAAGTTGATTTAATAATGTAAAGTTTCCTTTACGAAAACATCGACGAGGTCTATTAGGAATTTTAGAGGTTGATGAAGTAGTTTCAGAAACTGAAAGAGAGATTTCAAGAGTAGGATGATAAATATCTTCGGGCAGTGATAGAGTGGCGGACCTAGAAACTACAGCATGAGTACTGTCAGCGACAAAATCAAGATCCAGCAATTTATTAAGATCGTTTGGAATTGAATTTATCTGAGACAAGGAAATATCAAACAGATGATCTAAAAAGTCATGCTGTGTTGATGGCACAAGATAGGTTGACCCATTAAGATACGACCAGGCGATGTTTGGTAAGTTGAAATCACCTACAACAACCAATGAGTCAATGTCTCGTAATTGGGCACAAACATCTTTTATACAAGTTATATGGTTCATATAAACTTGAATATCGGAAGAAGGAGGGATATAGGAGCAAGTAATATATAACGAAAAGGAAAGAAAAGAAACTTTTGGGGCTACGAATTCCACACCATCAGGCAGACTTAGTGGAATTAATTCCGAACGGTGGCTAGTCTTGACTGCGATCAGTACACCACCTCCTCTTCGAGTAAGTCGATCATGTCGATAGATAAAAAAATCATTTGACAAAATTTCACAATCAGAGATTGATGGATTTAACCACGTCTCTGAGAAGGCAATAATGTCAAACTCAAATGAAGCACTATTCAAGAACAAGGTAGTAAGTTTTGATAACAGACCCCTAACATTCTGACAGGCTATAAGAGGACTAAGGGACAGAACTAGTTTTTTGAAACCCTGTTAGAGCTAGACCCTACATTTGAGGGCAAGCTGACGGGCATTGGCCTAACACGATTTTTTTGCCTAAACTCATGAACAATCATATCTGGCAGCCAAAATTCTGGGTCACATATGATTGGAAAAGCTTCACCTGGAACACTTATGTTAAAGGAAGCTACATCACGAGGCTGAGCAAAATTAAACTTTGAAATCGAAACACTTGCTGAGGATTTGCTCGCAATATAGGCGGCAATTTTCTCGCAAGTAGTTTCAGGAGACAACCTAGACACAAAAACTGTTTTGCGTGGTGCTATAACAGTAAGAAGGGGAGGCTGTGAAGAAAGGGAAGCACTTTCATCAGCTTCAGGTGGCACTATTGGAGAACCAACTAGTCTACGATTTGGAGGTTTATTTAAAAAATTATTAATAACTCCTTGACTTGGGGAGGGAGGCAATGGAGACAAACCAAGCATACTAGCTGGTGAAGCGGACAGGGAAATGGTCGGCGACAAGTCTTGACACTGAGGCGAGACTGGCAACGATGAAGGGGGATCAATCGACTTGTCAGAATCGGGAGGTGGCACTATTACAACTTGAGGCTCCGACCGACGTTTGGGTGGTGACTCAAAATGGAATTTACTAAGCAACTCATCACTAGAGGTAAACTCACTTGCGAGTTGCTTAGTTATTTTATGCAACTTATTATATTTATTTCTCATGGCATTAGACATACGCGAGAAATTAAATTGGGTGTCAGTGCATACAGGGCTGGACCATCTTAACGCACCACAACCTTTTTTAGTTGAGCAAATTTTATCAAGGTCACGTCCACTTAGTGCAGCTCATTTTATATGCATAATATTGTCGCACAACCAACAGTTAACAAACCGGAATTGTTCCGAATCATTTGCATCTTTATTAGTACACGACTTTTTGCAGCACGACATTGATCAAAATTTACCACTGGGGCTCAAAACTAAAGAGATTAGAAATCAAAGCGCGTATTAATATCTCGCTCTTAGAGCGGCGTAGCAAATAGAAAAGCTCAAAGCTTTCTCAGCAGAAAAGTAAACAAAAACAA
The DNA here is from genome assembly GCA_037044535.1 of Lordiphosa magnipectinata. Taxonomy (NCBI): domain Eukaryota; kingdom Metazoa; phylum Arthropoda; class Insecta; order Diptera; family Drosophilidae; genus Lordiphosa; species Lordiphosa magnipectinata. Next base: position 745,244 of record JBAMBO010001951.1, read on the forward strand.
ATTTGGGGTGAGAGCGATGCACACAGAGAATATGCAGCAGCAAACGCACGCACTAACCTTTGTTAAGACGGGGGAACGGGGGAGCCGCCAAAAACAGATGAGCGAAAACAAAGCAAAAACAAAACACACAGCACAGACGCCGCGATATTTATATTTATTCAAATTAATAAAGTTGATAGTTAGCGACCTTTCTAAATTGTAGAAATTTGAGTATTGCCGGCTCTAGGTCAGTGAAACACACAAAAATGTATGATGTTTTCCAATATATTTCGGTTGCTTCTCGGCAACCATCTTCAGGGACACTACAAAACTATTTACCAGTTACAATTTAACATAGATTCAATCAAAACATAACAAAAAAGAGATTTTTCACATACATTATTTTACACGTCTGCTCCGTTCGGCGTGGAGTTGGATACTGATCTATTATTTGTCAGTAAGTGTCTGTATAGGTGAGCACAGTTTTCCGTGTCCGTCTTGTAGTTAAGTCTCTTGTCTGTTGGTGTGTCAATTATATGTAGCATCTCTATAGTGAAACGTTTGCTATAGTGGTTTTCTTGCTGCAGGATTGTTGTTGCTTCAAAATTCGGCGAGTGTCCGCTATCCATACAGTGTGTCGCGAGCGCCGTTTTTTGTGTGGTTGTTTGATGTTTGAGTTTGTAGTCCGATCTATGTTGGGATATTCTTGTTTTTAATTTTGCTTTTGTTGTACCAATGTACAATTTGTTGCAATTGTTATCTGCATTTCCATTGCATGGTATCTTGTAGATTACATTACTCCTATCGGCTGTGGCTATTTTGGACTTCGTCTTATTGAAGAAGTTTCTCATTGTGCTATTGGGTTGGTGGGCTAGTTGTATGTCATGTTTGTTGAAGCAGTCTGAATGGGCGAACCGTTCAGAAAGCTTAGGGACATTTGTTAGAGACTTATAAATTCTGGGTTGTTATTTTCTTTTGGAAATTTATTTTTATTTATTTATTTAAATATTAGCTATAATACATTTGCAGTAAATAATATTTTAACTAATAGTGGGATTAGGATAACGAGTGACAAGACCTTAGATCCTATTGTACAATGTTTTTATATGGAATTTAATAAGTTGCAATTTTTAAGGAACATAGAGATAGTTTCGATGTTTGTTTTATTTACAGTAGCTAGTACAGTAGATGGGGATTGGTTATGAAAAAGAGAGAGCCGGATATTCTCATATTTGGGGCAGATGTCAAGTATGTGAGTTGTGGTTAAAACCTGTCCACAATGTTGACAGGTGGGCCGTATGTTGCCAGAAAGAAGGTGGGCGTGTGTGAGTTGGCAGTGTCCGATGCGTAGCCGAGAGAATGCGGTGATGTGTGTTCGGGAACAATCTTTTGGGAAATAGATCTTCTCCCGTGTAGAGTTTACTGCCTTGTACAAATGCTGGAAAGAGTTCCAGTCTAGAGCTTGTTGTTGTTTTAGGTGCGCTGTAATCAATCTTTGATGATCTTTTTCGATGCAGGGGATGAATGTATATAGGGGCGACTGGGACGCAAGTTGAGCGGCCTCGTCGGCTGATTCGTTTCCAGCTATTCCTTTGTGACTAGGAACCCAAAAGATTTTAATTTTGGATGGTGTTTTGATGCAAGCATCCCTAATGCTGCTGACTAACTGGTTCCGATTACTGGGGTTTTTTATAGCTTCTACAGAGGAAAGGCTGTCCGTGCATATAACGAATCGTCCTCTATGTCGTTGGGCAAATCGAACTGCATGAAGAATGGCCATTGCTTCTGCTGCAAAGACCGAGCAATAGGCAGGAAGCCAGCCGGCTGATATTGTCGCTCCAGATGTATCTACACAGGCGAATGCAGTTACGTTCTGGTTCTAAGTTCCGTCAGTAAACAACCAATTCCAATCACCAAGGCAGAGTTTAGATGTTTCTTCTGCAAAAGCCCCTCGATAGACTTCACCGGAAGTAGAATTTTTTGGAAATTTTCGCAATGTGGTGATTAGCGATGAAGACCGTAAAAGCCAGGGGGGGTGTTGGGGTGTGCTGCTGTTTGGGGGAGGAATAATGTTTAGTTCCTTGCATAAAGATGCACAGCGACGGAGTGTTGAAGGTATTCTGTATTTTCTTTTGTGCTGCGTGATTTTGCGAAACTCGGTTTGAAGAAGTCGGTTGGGCGTGCAGTATAATTTTGGGATTAGCTTGGCAGTGGCTTCTTTGATTAAGGATTCCACTGAAGGCAAACCTGCCTCAGCCAAAATGCATTTAGTTGGAGATGTTGGGAAGGCATTTATACTACGACGAACCGCAGTATGGTATGCCGGAGTAAACAGCTTAATGTTGGATGCAGCGCTCCACCCAAAAATGGTTAGTCCGTACTGGATTTTTGACAATATAAGGGCTCTTGTAACATTTATAAGTGTGTTTACATCGATAAGAGAATTTTTGCAGCTTAGATATTTTATAATATTTAGCTTATTGTTTAAACTTTGTCTTAAATAAATACAGTGTTGTCTAAAGGAAAAGTTTGATTCAAAAATAACTCCTAATATCTTAAGATACGGAGCTCTTTCTATATTTAAGTTGTTAAAGCAGAGACCATTATATGTACAAAATTGTTTTTTACAAATGTGAATAGTTTTACATTTAGAGGGGGACAAAGAAGCCCCTGAGGACTGACCCCATGTCTCTATTTCATCTAAGATGTCACAAAGAATAGTATTTAGTTTTTCTGAGTCTTTCAGTTTACTTACAATTAAAGCGTCGTCTGCATACATAAATAGTTTAAGGTTTTTATATTTCTGTACAATTTGATTGATTTGTTCAAACGCAATGATGAATAGCACCACTGATAATGGCGATCCTTGGGGGATACCATTATACATATTGTGGTAATTTGAGAGCTTGTTATTAAATCTGGCTCTGAATGATCGATGGGTCATAAAAGCTTTCACCAGGTTGAAGACTTTTGGAGCCACTCCCCATGACAGAAGCTGTTGAAGGATCGAATGGACACCGTCGCGATCGAAAGCCTTTTCGAAATCCGTTGCCAAAATGGTCACGTGATTTCTTGTGGAAAGGGCATCCGATACGAAGTGTTGCAAGTGCAACAGGGAGTCCATAATGCTATGCTTCGGTTTAAAACCTGACTGGTTGTCGCTGATAAGTCTGTTCTTGGCGATAAACCACATCAGCCTAGATGCTAAGATTTTTTCAACAGTTTTGCCTAAGCAGGACAAGAGGGAAATCGGACGAAAGCTACTTAATTCGGAAATAGGTTTATTTGGCTTTTGGATCGGAATTATAATAGCTGATCTCCAAACATGGGGGTAGCAACCATTTTCAAATATTTTATTGTATATGTTAAGAAGTTTAACTTTGGCAGAGTAGGGAATATTTTTTAACATAGGATATGTTACGCGATCACTTCCTGGAGTTTTTCCCTTGGCGTTATGCAGGGCTACTTCGAGCTCTGCCATAGTAAAATCAGCTACTATTGATCTGGCTGAGCCAGATAATTGAGTGCCAGAATATGGATCGTTAATGAACTTATTTTTTTGCGTAATGTATTCTTCGCAGAAATTGTCGTCCATGGAATATTTAGACCAGGTTTTTGCAAATTCGTTTGTTATATCTAAGGGATCAGTTAATAATCCATGTTCCGACATAATAAAGGAGACTTGGGTCCGGGGTACACCAACCAGCATGTTGATGTCGGACCATATTTTTTTTTGTGGTGGACACTGGAGATATTTTGGATGTGAGAATTCTAAAACTCTCCCGTTTAGCTTGTTTCACACAGTATTTAAAGTAGGCATTTGCTTTTTTGTAATTAAGCAGAGAGGATGGACACATTTTACGTTTATATTCTTGCCAAAGTCTTTGTTTGTCGCTGCGGAGGGCATTGAGTTCGCTGTTCCACCAACAGCTGGTTCGTTGGTGAATATATGGTTTAGTCTGGGGTATTGCTAAATTTGCAGCCGTTCTGATGGCCCTAGTTAATTTAGCCACCTCAAGTTAAATGTTTGAAGAACTTTGGTATTGTGTTTGTTCTTGGCAGACTGCTTGAAACATATCCCAGTTGGCTAGCTCTGTCTTATACTTGGGAGAAAATCCTAAGCTGTGGGGCTTAGGGATGTTCTTTATGACGGTGGTGATGGGGAAATGGTCGCTTCCGTAGAGGTCAGCAAGCACCGACCAAGTACAAAAGGGTATCAGGGAGGGGGTAACGAGTGTAAGGTCAACATGTGAAAATGTTTTGTGAGTAGAAAAGTGGGTCGCTGACCCATCATTTAGAAGGGCTAAATTAGATCTGTTAATAGCTTCAACTACTTTTTTCCCCCTGGGATTGGAGGAGTATGAACCCCACAGTGTATCCCAGCAGTTGAAGTCGCCGAGTATCAATAATGGTGGTCTACAATTTGTAATAATATTTGTGAGATCAGTAGTGGAAAATGGAAGATCAGGTGGGATATAAATATTGAGAATTGTAAAACGTTGGTTCAAATTAAGCTCCAGCTTGTTGTATAGAATATTTGAATCGTATATTGTAGTTAGGGGATTATGCGGTATGTGCCTCTTAACAAGAATTGCTACACCTTGTTTGGCATTTGAGGTAGTAGGAAAATTAGCGAAGTAGCCAATGTATTTCTTTGGGGTAATTGTGTTTAAACTTGAGGCTGGTATATGCGTTTCTTGAAGACATATAACATCCGGATTTTTGTTTGAGATCAATAGTTCTAGTTCATTGTAATTATTATAATATCCATTTATATTCCATTGAATAATAGTGAATGGAATGTATTTGGATTAGGTTATATGTCTTCGAAGAATGTGGGATTAAGTGGATTGTTTATAGAGTTTCCATTGGCTCGTCCGAGTCGGATGAGTCAGTGGTACCTATTTTAATTTTTTTTGATTTTGTGTAGTTTGAAGTTGTATTTTTAATTGAATCATCTGAGTCAGATGAAAGCATTTTATCGTTGTTGTTTTGATTGTTTGATATTTTGTTAGTTGAAGATAGTTTTGAGGTAATTTGAGCGCCAGTTGGCGTTTCATTTTTGTTTGCTGTTGATTTGTTATTTTTAAGTGTGTTAAGAAGGGAAGAAACAGAGCCTACCGAAGTGGACTCAGTATTGCGTTTGGGTAATTGGGAAGTATATGCTGATTGAATAGACGAAGTCGGGACGTCGGCAGAGACGCGGGGGGTGGATTTGTTTTCGGGTTTGTTTTGATCGTGGGCCTTGATTTGCTTGTTGTTAGTATTTTTATTTGTGTTTTCTGCGACTACGGCAGCGAAGCTGGCTGGGTTATGTGGTTTAGGAAGAGAAGCTTTGTAAATATTTCTGGCTTTCTTATTTGTTTTTATTTTTAGCATTTCCTTTTGCTCTTGGAAGACGGGGCATTGCTTATCGGAGGCTGCATGAGTGCCTGTGCAGTTTACGCATTTTGTACGCGTACATTCGGTCTCATGGGGTTCGAGTCCGCATGTATTGCATAAGGGGTTGTTTTTGCAGTGTTTCAAAGTGTGCCCAAGAATTTGACAATTCTTGCACCTCATGGGGTTAGGGATATATTCTTGCACTTTAGCTGAATGCCAGCATATATCAATCTTTGATGGCAGATGGTATAATTCAAAGGTTGATAGCATGAGACCACTAGGTTGTGGAGTGCCATCTTTTTGGGTGGTAAATTTGTAGATTGAGGTTACCTTTTGAGCACTAAGTTCTTTAACTATTTCCTCTTCGGGAAGATTTTTGAGGTAAGGGGCGTAGATGGTACCCTTTACATAGTTAAGGGATTCGTGAAGCTTACACTCAATTTGGCAAATGCTGGGGAGTTCCGTGGCCTTTAAGAATTTATTCGCATCGTGTTCGGAGTTAACAAGCATAAGTAGGTTTCCATCTTTCAGGTCGGATATGGAGACATAATTTTTGTTAATTAGCTCCAGAGCTCTGTGTACAGCAAAGCATGAATACTCGGATATTTTTTTGTCACTGTTTATCGAAGAAATGGTAATATACTTTGGGTTGGGGCTATGGCTGAGGGTAGGTCCGGGAATTCATTGTATATCGTGGCTGGTTGCCGTTTACTTCTTTTGGGTTTAGGGTTGAGACTTTCGGACAGTAAACTGAACCGATTGTCGCCCAGATTGGGGGGCCCGGAGGCCATGGTTACCAGACAAAAAAACCTCTTGGTTTTAAGTTGGATTAAAGCACGCGGTGAGCGAGAAAAAAGAGAATAGGATGAGCGGTTGTTGATCAAAAAAGAGATAAGAAAAAGAAAAACTGATAAGAAAACTGCGAATGCGCGGAAAGAAGCTGACGTCTGCTCGCGATGAGTGTTAGTCGACAACTGTCTTTTGGAAATTGGTTGGCCGTTCTTCTCAATCAGGGATTTGATAATTTTTGTTGGGAAGTCATTGTCTTTCAAAATTTGTTTAATCTCTGAAATGGTCTCCTTATGATATATTTCGTCACTAATGTTCATCATCCGTTGTATACAACCCCTTGCTGTATTTATTACCATATTTCTCGGGTGCTTGAAATGGTAATTGATGATTCTGCCTGATGCTGATGGCTTCTTGTACCACCTTAGCTTAAGTTGATTTCCCTGTCTGTTAATTGTGGAGTCTAAATATGCTAGTTTGCCACCCCAGATGCACAACAAGAAAGCAAAGCACTCACCGGTAGTGGGTATTAATAATTGAAAGATTTTAGATGTATTCGCGAAATTATAGGCACGTTGGACGTCACAATTAATTTTTGAATACGGAGCACAAAAAAAGGACGTCAATCTCTCACAAGAGTCTCTCTCTGCTTTGTCGATCAGCATCAACAAAAACTTCATATCTCCCACAGTTTTGATGATAGATTATTCGTATCTTATAGAGATATCTAGTAATCAAAATTATTTATCGATTTGCTGAAGGAATGAAAAATATCGGATAAACGATACTCAAGTTCTGAGCAAAAAACGGCCAGTTAACCCCCGTCTGTCCGTCCGTCCGTCTGTTTCTATACTATCTCCTCCGTCAGTTTGAAAGCTATCTTAACCAAACTTTGCATGAAGCCTTATGGTACAAATACGCTGCACATTTGTCGGAACCGGCCGGATCGGATGACTATATCATATAGCCGCTATAGGAACGATCGGTCAAAAAACTAGTTTTAGTGAGAAAAACTTTTTTGTTTTCAATGCAAACGCCTCCAATCCTCGTATTTATCAGTTTGCTATGATTTTACATAATTCCACCAAGTTTGATGAAAATCGGACAACTATATAGTATAGCTGCCATACAAAAGTTAGTTCAGAGAAAAAGCTCGCTCTCAAACTTGTTACTGATCAATACTAGATGATACCACAAAATTAGCCAAGTTTGATTCAAATCGGATGACTATAGCATATAGCTGCCATAGAAACGATCGGTTGAAAAAGTAGATCTAGTGAGAAAAACTTTTTTGTTTTCAATGGTAGCGTCATTAAGCTTTCCAGTTATGAATATTATTGGTTTCCACAAAATTTTGACGAGTTTGATCCAAATCTGATGAATAAATCGTATAGCTGCCATATAACAAACTGGCAAGCAAATGGTAAAAGTAGTGGCGCCATCTATTGCTGAGTTTGGAAAATAACTCAGCTAAAAAGTTCGACGAAAATCATTTAAAACCTTAATAAATATAAATTAAACAAGCTACAAGGGTATATAAACTTCGGTCGAGCCGAAGTTAGCTTTCCACTATTTTTGAGATTGTCGATATTGATATTTTGAGAAATATCGATAACCCTAGTGTGATGGACGTTGACGTACAATGCCCAGTACGTTCAAGTGGCCCATGCGACACCAAGCCAAAGCTTGTTACGCGCGAACCGCAACGTTAACTACGGGCTAAATAAGTTAAAATATAAATTATTATAGCAGGAAGAGAAGCTTCAGAGTTAATAATTCGGTAGAGTTTATTGTAATCAGCACAGAGGACACGAAACGGTTCATGCGAGTCATAGTTAGTATTACAACGATTTAGTGATAGGGGGACAAAATTACGAGTCGGTCTAATAGGAACGTTGTGGTTAATTTGGCCAACCAACTCAGTTGAGTCGATTTCACCATTAATTAGTCTATGTATAAAGATTACTCCAAGCATAACTCAACGGTTCATATCGGAAGGAAGGTTAATCAAAAGAAGTCTACTAGAGTACGATGGTAAACGGATCTCAGGATTCCAGCCCAGACCACGAAGAGCAAACAATAAAAACTGTTTTTGCACAGATTCAATTCTATCTTGATGGGTCGAATATTGCGGAGACCATGATCCATACTCGAAATTCGGACGGACAAGAGAAGTGTACAAAATCTTCGTCGTATAGGGATCATCAAATTCTTTCGACCAGCGCTTAATAAACCCATTGCCTGAATCATTTAAGCACTCAAGTGGGACATCATCAAGCATATAAGTGAAGAATTGTGTCAAGCTTCTGTAAAATGTCATAACCTTACACTTGGAACTGTTAAGGTTTAATAGATTATTTTTACACTAAGTCTGAAATGCATCCAAGTCAGCTTGCAAATTATAGCGGGAAACCAAGTCGTTATATGTTAAACATAGTTTCACAACATCGGCGTATATATGCACACTAGAGTGAATCAAGACTGACTGAAAATCATTTATGAAGAGAGTAATAAGCAATGGACCCAAGTGACTACCTTGGGGGTACTCCAGAGGTAACCTGGATTAGTTTCGAATATGAATTACAAAATAGAACTTTTTGTGTTCTAGAACTTAGGTAATCAGAGATCCAACTACGAAGGTTAGTTGGAAAACCAATTAAACTCGGTTTATGAAGCAACAAAGAGTGATTAACAGAATCAAAAGCCTTACTAAAGCCCTAATCAGTATAAATTATGTCAGTTTGCATCTTACATAAAAACCCTTTGATCACTAATGATGTAAGCTCTAATAAGTTAGTGGTGTTGATGATGATCAAGAGTATATATACTTTATATGGTCGGAAATGTTTCCTTCTGTCTGTTACATACATTTGCACGACTTTAGTATACCCCTTGTACTCTACGAGTAACGTAGCTTTTCATTGACTGTAATCATATTTAATTACTTACATTAGTTTTGTTTTTATAAGCTTTATTATTATGAAGAACGCGACATTTAGCACGCGACATATTAAATCAAGTAAGAAAGTCAAGCCCGACTGTAATATACTCTGTACCGAATGGCAGCTGAAAGTAGCGCTGCTGTTGCACTGCGACATCGAACTCTCTTTTAGTCATAACTTGAGTTTTGAAAAACAATATAGATGATGCCACTACTGTGACCATTTGGAACCACCGCTTTCATTTGGTTATAACTTGAGTATAGTTCATCCGATCTTTATCATTTCTTCGGCAAGTCGATAAATAATATTGATTAATCAATAACTCTAGAAGGTACACACCACCTAGCTACAAAAACTGAGGGAGATATAACGTTTTTATTCCAAATTGCGTGAGCGGAGGGGGCGTGACAAAAATTGAAAAAAAAACTTGATTTGCCTACAAGTATAAGAAGTCCACAGTAGGTCCTCTTCCCGAAAAAGTCTATTTGTTTACTGAAACGCTTGACAAAAGAAGTTAATTCCGATAGCGATGTATTCCAAACCGGCTCTCAAAGCAAACGGATATTCGCTCCGGAGCCGACCCAGGAATCAACACCCTGCCCAAGGCTTGCCTTCCCACCGGAATCGTGGAACAAGCCGTTAGGTTAGGTTGCAAGGGGTGAAACGGGAGAATCCTATTTATATGAAGGCCCGTTGTGTTACCATATAACCCTCTCTACGCTGTGATCGTAGAGGGAGGGTCTTCCCCGTTAAACCATTTTGAAAATATTACAAAATTGAGCAGAGAGGCAAGATCTATTTCAGAGATATCTGACAGATCGTTTAGAAAAAGACGACCCAAAATGCTGAGTCGGCTTCTGCTAAGAGCTGGACAGTGATAGAAGAGGTGTTGTACGCTCTCCTCCTCATCCCCTGAATTGCAGCTTATATAGAAGTCATTGTGTCTGATGCCGAGCCCAGCGGCATGTCTTCCTATTAGGCAGAGTAATAATTTAGACAAGACTTTGGGCGGTTTACCATTTAATAGATAATATTAAATTCAGATCTCTAACTATCGCATAACATTTAGTATTGTAAGCAATGTAAGCAATACAATTATTAATCAATATAATTTTTTGTCCAACACTACACCAAGGTATCTGGCAGAATCGCTAAATTTTAGGTGTATGTTGTTTAGTCATGGGGGTGTTAAATTTGGTATCTTGTACCTGCGGGTAAAGAGAACGAGTTTAGTTTTGGTTGGATTGACTCCAATGCCACTTTATGTTGGCCAATTTGAAAGTGTTGAGAGTGCTTCCTGCATCAGATTGCAGAGAGTGTGGGGAAATTTGCCTCTTGTGATTATGGCAACGTCATCCGCCTTAGATCGTCACTGCCTTAGATGGGCATCTAGTAGTCTCTCCAGTGTTTTGAGGAGAAAAGATGATAGGCTGATCGTCCTGAAGTCATTAGGTCTGATATGCGAGACTTTTCCTGCCTTTGGTATGAAAACCACTTTTATGTCTTTCCACAGAGTGGGTATATACTGTAATCGAAGGCAGCAGACAAAGATTGTCTGAAGCCATGCATTTATATGTGGTTGCGACTATTGAAGCTGAGCGGGAAATGTTCTATCTGGCCCAGGTTATTTGTAGGGCTGAGAAGAGTTCACAGCCCACCACTTAATTCGATGTTCAGTCACTTTATTACTTATGTGACTTAGCGTGGCGCGTCTAGGTTCCTCTATGGAGAAGTTGAGCAGCCAGAAAAATGTGATTCCAGAAATAAATTGAGGGATTCAGAGCTGGACTCATCCCAAGTTCCATCAGGATTTTGTAGAAGTCCCGGAGGGGTCAGTGCACTCGCTAAAATTTTTAGAAGTCTTGATACTTCGGACGTCGATTCAATACTGTTACAGAAATTTGCCCACGAGCGTCGTTTGGCTTTCCGCATTGCACTTTTATAGTCTCGTAACTTAGCTTTATACATCTCCCAGGATGAATCCAGGTTAGTGTTCTTAGCTGAGTTAAATGTCTTTCTACACTCTTTTCTTTGTATCACCAGGTCTTTAGACCACCTGGGGGGCTTATGACGTATTTTGTATTTAATAAGTGGGCATGATTTGTCAAGTGCCTTTGTGCATGTCGTTGTAAATGTTTCGACTATTTCATCTAATTGTTCCGCATTCGCAGGTGTAAATGGTGGAACTGCATATATCTTTTTATACCCTTGTAGAGGGTATATTAAAATTGTCGAGATGTTTGTAACGCTTAGAAGGAAGCATCTCCGACCACATAAAGTATATATATTCTTGATCAGCATGACGGGCTGAGTTGATATAGCCATGTCCGTCTGTCCGTCCGTCTGTTTCTATGCTATCTCCTCCGTCAGTTTTAAAGCTATCTTAACCAAACTTTGCACGAAGTCTTTTGATACAAATACGCAGCACATTTGTCGGAACCGGCCAGATCGGATGACTATAGCATATAGCTGCCATAGGAACCATCGGTCGCAAGTGTTGTTTTAGTGAGAAAAACTTGTTTATCTTCAACGCAAACGTCCCCAAACCTCGTATTTATAAGTTTTCAATGCATTCAATGCATAGGAGGCCTTGTCAAAAATATATACATTTGGCCGAATGTACATATTTGTGTCAGTGGAATAAGGCTACTAATTTATATAAATTTTACAAGCTACAAGGGTATATAAACTTCGGTCGAGCCGAAGTTAGCTTTCCTAAATTTTTTAGTTTTTTGTTTTTTAGCTCAATATATCTATGATCAGAGAAGGAGTAGTCTGATAGAACTCTACATGAAATAATATTTTCTATTAGAGACTCTGAAATGAGGGTAATATTTTGTGACAAAAGTTGCGTCAGTACCATTATTACAGATAATAAGATTTGTACTTAGAAGATGATAGTAGAGTAACGCACCACGGTCATTAGTGTCCGTGCTGAACCATTCTGTATGTTGGGCTAATGCCCAAGCTAATGCGTCTCCACCCAGTATAAATCTGATTCTGTTGCCTTGACTGCTGCGCACTAGGTCTTGGAACATTAAAGATGGTACTGGCTCCGTAGTATCGTGAGCCAAATAGAAAGAGTCAGCCTGTAAGTTGTATTCCCCAATTCAAGGCTAACTGCTGTGATGTCTCCTTCGCTGAATTGGGGAAGCAGAAATGCGTTAAGAGTTTGTTACAAGCTGTTACAACAACAACCGAAACAGCAACCGGTATTCTTAACCGGTATAACCGAATCAAACCGAAACCGTAACCGAGACCGTAGCCGAAATAAGGTAAGGAAAGAAGGTTGAAAATTCACTTACACTAATTACGTCTGTCTGTCTGTATGAACCCGTCGATCTCAGAGACGGTATGCAGTCAGCAGGCCTCGTGTGAGCGCGTGTGTGTCTGAGTGTCCGCGTGTGTGTGTGTGTGTGTGTGCGTTTGTGTATGCCAGTGTGTTTGTATGTGTTTCTCAATTGAACAGGGTATTTTGTACTTGTACTTTCTTACTTGGTTCAAAATATGTGTATTCATTCTTATACACTTGAAATGTGTATTATAATTTTGCCCAGGAGTTTGCAACGCATAGAAGGAATCATCTGCGACCACATAAAGTATATATATTCTTGATCAGCATGACGAGCTGAGTTAATTGAGCTTTGTCCGTCCGTCTGTCTGCTATCGAGCTGAAATTTCCACGAGTCTTCTTTTGGCTGCACGCTGCCAATATGTCGGAACCGCCCGGATCGGATGACTACTTCTTGTAGCTGCACCAGAAACGATCGTTCGAAAAATGGGATTTTGGGAAAAAAAATTTTTTTGTTTTCAATGTTAGCGTTCTTAAACTCGGTTATTATTAAAATTATATGTTTTCAAACTGATCTGCGAAGTTTGGTCGAAATCGCTTTCCTTTGGAGCGAGCTTTTTCAAGTGTATTAAAGCTTTGGCACAGACGAAGTTAGCTTTCCTTTCTCGTTTACATACATAAACACATATATACATTAGACCAGACCTGCCTTGTATGAAAAGCTGGGCATAATCCCGAAACGAATTTCGGTTCCGGTACCGGTTCCGGTACGTCCCGAAATAAATGTTTTGGTTAATGGTTCCATTTCGGTTTTCGGTTTCGATACGGTACCCGGATTTTTATTTCGGTATACCGGTACGTTCTACGGTACAGTTATGAGAACTACTTATTTTTAATATCGGAAAAATTAAATTCTGAGATAAATCTAAATCATTTTATTCCTGTGTAATAAAACGAATCAAAATTCAACACAAAATCAATGGTTTTACATTTAAAGTAACATTAAATGGACTATTTCATATTTCGTATTTTTTTCGTAGTTAACATGTTAGAAATTATGATAACATTATATACTCATACATTAGCTTTCGAAATTAACTTTGAATTTTATACGTCCACGTCTTAATTAAACAAATATAGCATTCTTGTGATTTGCTCACAGTAAAATAATTGCATTCAATGTGGTTGAGTCCATACAACTTTTTAGGGGATTCATTAGAAATTTTACGCCAGAGAATAGGCGTTCCACGCTAACCTGCGTAGCTGAAACAGAAAGCACGACTTTTGAAATCTCATACAATTCTGGGAACTTTGTTGAGAATTCTGACCACCATTTAAGAATGTTTTCATGGTTTCAAACACGTTTAAGTGAGAGAAAAGTCTTAATGGAATCCAGTAGCTGTTTTGCTAGAGAGGATGAATTTTTTAAATTTTAAATTTTTGCAGTGTATCCAAATGGAATAAAAATCACCGAAAACAAGATTTTCGGTCGAAGTTTGGTTGTGGCCACTTCCGCTGGTTCTAATATGCGTACAAGTCCCACACTTTCCTTTCCGGTGCAGAAGAAAGTCATCATCTGCAGCCAGAAAGATTTTATCATCCTGTAGATTGAGCTCCAACTCGTGATCAAATCTACGATGCGCTCTGCAAAAGTAACAAAGACCGAAACTGTACCGGTACCAACGTTTCGGCTTCGTTCCGGTGCTATCGGTTTTATTAATAACGGTAAACGGTTTTCGGTTCTCAAAAAATAATTTGAATCGGTTCCGGTTCCGGTACATGACTTGAAACGGTTTATTTTGTTTAACGGTTCCGGTATTAAGCCCTGATGAAAAGTAATTTGTAATTAATTAGTTCTTTGCGCAACATGGTTTAAAAAATTCAGTATATGTTATAGAAAATTTATCAAAAATCCAAAATCAGATATCATAAGGTTTGATGGTATCGTTACGGCTTTAAAAGTTCCAATTTACCCTTTTTTTGTTTTCAAATCGGTTTATTAGTCTAAAAACAATGACCAAAACACGAAAATTCAAGAAATTTCATAAAAAAAATATTAAAAATTAAAAATCAATCAAATCCAAAATTTTTTTTTACTTTTTCAACTTGAGAGCTGAATTTTTACGAATAAAATAAGGTATTGGTGTCGAAAAACTATGCATAAATACCGTAGCTGGATCAAATCGATTGGAGAAACTAACAGTCAAATTTGAGTGTTTTGTATTTTATATTTTTCTTCGTCTTTTGGTCAATATTTGAAGTGATCCAGTGAGCCAGATCAAAAATAATAATCAAGAACAGAACAAAACTCCAAGCAAACTAAAATTGAATTTTAAAAAATCACAAAAATACCACATTTTTTTGCACTCAATTACTCATAGCTCCTGTTTTTGTTCATAGATTTTGGTTGAAACGGTTTATTTTGTTTAACGGTTCCGGTATTAAGCCCTGATGAAAAGTAATTTGTAATTAATTAGTTCTTTGCGCAACATGGTTTAAAAAATTCAGTATATTTTATAGAAAATTTATCAAAAATCCAAAATCAGATATCATAAGGTTTGATGGTATCGTTACGGCTTTAAAAGTTCCAATTTACCCTTTTTTTGTTTTCAAATCGGTTTATTAGTCTAAAAACAATGACCAAAACACGAAAATTCAAGAAATTTCATAAAAAAAATATTAAAAATTAAAAATCAATCAAATCCAAAATTTTTTTTTACTTTTTCAACTTGAGAGCTGAATTTTTACGAATAAAATAAGGTATTGGTGTCGAAAAACTATGCATAAATACCGTAGCTGGATCAAATCGATTGGAGAAACTAACAGTCAAATTTGAGTGTTTTGTATTTTATATTTTTCTTCGTCTTTTGGTCAATATTTGAAGTGATCCAGTGAGCCAGATCAAAAATAATAATCAAGAACAGAACAAAACTCCAAGCAAACTAAAATTGAATTTTAAAAAATCACAAAAATACCACATTTTTTTGCACTCAATTACTCATAGCTCCTGTTTTTGTTCATAGATTTTGGTCTTCTTAATTCTTAATTCGAAAAAACATATTTTGTTTGATTTTTTTATATTTGTCCTAGGCGTTTAAAAATTAAATTTCTTGTATTTCGGAGCAAAAAATCGATTTTTTTAATAATATTTTTGGTCATTTTACTCAAATTTCTTCCAAACCTTTGGATTCGTATTTTGATTGACTAATTAAATCTAACTATTATGAAGTAAGATATGGTTTAAAATGTAAGTGCACTTACCGAAAAAATTAAAAAAATTCATACTAAAATCTTTGCTATTTTAAAATGTATGAAATCGATTTTTGGGATCACCAATTAAAACTACCCTAAAAATTTCAGTAGAAATGGGTCTTTTTGGTTGTAAACTAGTGTAATTAATGGGCAAATTTAAAGAAATATTTGCGTTTGGGAGCTTAGCTTAACACAATGGAAAATCACTCAAATAGCATTGTTCTAAGCGAAAATGAGTTTATTTTATGAAGAGTTTAAACTTCGCTTTAAAATTAGGTTTGTTTTTTAAAGGTACTGTACCATGTCCATCTGTCAGTCTCTTTGTCCGTATCAATAAAGAAAGATCTTAGTGATGGTAAGAGATAGAGTCTCGAAGTGAATAGACCTTGTACACCTTTATAAAAAAAT
This sequence comes from Lordiphosa magnipectinata, assembly GCA_037044535.1. Taxonomy (NCBI): domain Eukaryota; kingdom Metazoa; phylum Arthropoda; class Insecta; order Diptera; family Drosophilidae; genus Lordiphosa; species Lordiphosa magnipectinata. Next base: position 761,288 of record JBAMBO010001951.1, read on the forward strand.
AAATACTTGGCTTTACAGCCCCTTCTCTCAATCTCTTGGAGTGTGTGCTTCAAATTTTCGCTCAAGGGAAAGTGACCAACAGTTAAACGTCGAATCCGAACGGCAACGTTTGAGAAGCTTTTTCATGTCTAGTTATTTCACTGCTGGTGCCAATAGCTGGTTAAGGTGACCGGATGTGTAAAAGTTTTTTTTTCTAAAGAAAGAAAAAAACTTTTTTTGTTAGATGTTCCGAGGCGGGATAGAACCCATACCTCCACGCACCACCACCCACACACACTACCGGTGCACGACACCAAATCAAGTTAAATCAAGTTTATTTTTAGTTTTTCACAGTTTTGTAGGTACATGGATTATTTATCGATCTACCAATTTTCTTACTTTCTTACAAATCTTCAACAAAAACATAAATATAACAATAATTTGTATTTGATTTTTATTTACAGGTTTCTATTGTTTTTGAAGCAGGAACGACTAGCGATAGTATTGGACCTTCTAAAAATAACAGGAAGGATAAAGCTCAAAGTTGTGAAGAAGCTGGTTTTTCCGTATCATCGTCAAGTTGTATTCCACAAACTAATGATGCACCCTGTAAGATGGCCAATGAAAGTTGTACAATTAAAAATCAACATATTGATAATTTGGAACTGAATGAAATACTTGTAAGTGTCGGTTCGTTTTAACTGAATCAATTTATTAAATCAATCATATTCATAGACTAACAATCAAAACGATGGAGTATCTACATCAGCCCATTCAAAAAATCCCTCGACTGCGTTTAAACGCAAACAATCTTCAAAAAAATTAATATTATCGAGCATAAACAATACTGCAACAAGAAACGACATAAAAAAGCTTCATATTTTTAACCAACCCTCCGCCAAGAATTCAGGATTTTTAAAATGGGAAAATGGTGGAAAAACTATATACAATAGCACCTACGACAGTCGAGGTATAAAAAATGATCATTGTAACATTAATATAATTGCTGGTGGATCTGATAAAAGCCTCGATAAGGAATCATACATCACATCTTCTCCAAACGCCAATCATAATGTCGGGGAAGGCGAGGAAGATTGGGAATCCGGTGAGTCTTCTGTTAACCTAGCACCAAAAGTACTACCATTACTTTCTTCTATGCCCTATTCCCATCATAATATGTCTGTAAAGGTGCAAGCAGAAAGTAAAAGTGCGTGCAAACCTTTCACGGAGAAATACTTTCCCAATCTACTAGACAAGTTTGGTGATATTAAATTTATTTCGAATATTAAAGACAAACAATTGCATCATGCTCATCTATTGATGCATAATCCCCAAGAAGATGATGATTGCACAGCTGGAAGGAGAAATTCTCTTCCAATGGCCATAAAAACCAGAGCGCCAAACAACTATAATCCAAAATTTAAAAAGAATAAATTGAAAGTTTCACAAAACCTGCGGTGGATTCAGAACTATTTTAGGTCGGAGTCTGCCAACTTTTCCCGGAATTTTGTTGCATTTCGAAGAAATACTTTTGATTGTCGCACCACTGTGACCACCAATGTTACTACAACTGCATCATCCTCAACGGCATTAGGTCAGATGCATTCATCGTCCTGTCCAGTAATATTCAACAACACTAGTTTTAATTCAATGGAAACTAAATCCAAATCTACAAACACATTGCTGCCGTGTCAAATTCAATCGAGCAATAAAATTTGGAGGAATAATAGTGATGATTATTACTCATACATTTGTGATAACCAACTAAGTTTTAATAATTCGTCGTGCAAAAGTTCACACATTTGTATTGGAAATTCGATAGAGAATAAGTTATTATTTCAAAACAGGAACCAAACGAACATCAATTCGAACGTTGTCATAGTATGTGCAAAACCTGCAGATACAAACTCCATTGGATTTAATGTCGAGTCCAAGAAATCAATTCGTTTCAGCGAAAATCAACCATATGTGTTTTCTGATCTAAGTAGATTGGTGGAAAAAATTGATATGGAGGAACATAAGACAAGTGAATCAATTTCTGATTTATTTAATTCTATTAATTTCAATAATACGTACCGACAGTACGAACAAAATATAAACCAAACACCACAAAATCCGGATGTCACAAGTTTGGTCGAAGACAACTCCAAAGATAACTCCAGTAATGCAAATGAAACTAGGAGGGTACACGAATAGTGACCAATTCCATTAAGGTATACGTGTATGTACATTTATATTCTATTTTTGTTGTACCAATTCCTTATTTCGGGCGCATTAAATTGCATTTATTTTGTAAATTCTGATATGTTCAGAGTACCTTTTTCACCGCCCAATAGTAAATGTTTCTGTAACTGAATAAAATTAAACGAATATAATCTACATGTAGTTCATTTATAAATATTTGTATATCATGGGTTTTGTCATTACATCTACAATACAAATTGTACAATAAGCAAATGTTTTTATGCGTATGTTAATATACTAACTGTTGGCAATAAGCATTTTTATTAAGAATGAACAGAAAATATTTATAACATTTAAATTTATGTAATCAGCTAATTTCCCTTTAAGTTTAGATTGTAGACAAATGCTATTAAAACTATTGCTATTGATTATTGAATATGATTGTGTACGCGTCTTATTTATGTACGTGTTATTTAACAATGTTTATCGAATTAATTATTCCCTTTGAGTAATATGAAGGTTCTATAAAAGCAAAGATCTGTACTGTGATTATATAAGCAGTGCACCTTGAGGCAGCGGGAGAAGATTTTCATTGCCGATGAGTTGTTTGAAGTTAAGCCAGTGCTTGTCAATTATGTCCAAATTAAAAATTTTCAATATCGATAAAAATTAGAATGGTCTTCGCTGTATAAGAATCTTAGCTTGTGTCCAGTGAAATTCTCCGCTTAAAATGTCTATCTGTTTAATTTTTAGTGTACTCTTTTTTTTACGCCCGTTACACGTAGACTAAAAAGGGTATTCTTCAGGGATGCAATCCAGTTATAAACTGAACCAAACCGCTCATTCGTGCTCTTAATCCAAACCAGCATCAGTCTAAAAAAAAATAAAATCTGAAATGTATGTAACAGAGATAAAAGCTTAACCAGTAAGAAAGTCGGTCAAGCCCGACTGTAGCATACTCTCTACCCAGCAAAATTTGAATATATCTGATCAATTTAAGTTAGAAGCCACACAAAGTGGCAAAGAAGCCATTAAGTTTGCGAAATGTTGCCCATCGCCGTTGTGGCCGGTGCTACAGTTATTTGTTTTCTTTATAACTCGACTATCGTTCGTCGGATCTTTACTATTCCTTCTGCAAATCATACATAACCTTGATTATGTATTTTGATTTTGTATCAAATATCATGAGAAGTTACGAACCATCTATCTACAAAATTGTGGGATATATGACGTTTTTCCCCATTTCAGGGTAACTCCAAAAGTTTTGAAGATATCCAGCTCATTTTTTTCACCATTATCTGTGAAAATCTGTGAAGAAATATAGGACATAAATATCTCATATATTTGAAGTCAGAATGCGCTAACTGCTAACATGTTAACACTAATGTTAATGTTCTGTTACTTGATTTATTTGAAGGCTATTAAATTTAGCTTTCTCTGAGTAACGGATATATTAGAGCTGGGCAGGGCCGACTTTAATTTACACTGTCATTTCAGTTAATCAAATTTAAACTCTCTATTTTGCAACGTGTCTTGAACGTGAGCACTTGGACGGGGTGGAAAAGTTTGTATGGAAAACATTGTTTTCATCCGATTGACCTGAAATTCGGCTTTTAAGCATAGTAAGCGAAATAATTGGACAAGTAATTTCCCGATTTTTGAAAATCCGTCCAAAAGGAAAATGGCAAAAAAAAATCTGCATCCAAAAAACTATTTTTTATCCGTTTGACTTGAATCTCGGTTTGTAAGTATAGAATTCGAATTTATTTGTGAATTCATATTCCGATGTTGGAAAATCCAGGGTGAGAAAATGACCGGGAAGTTCAAGGCCAGGCCAATTGTTATTTTCTAGCCGATCTGAATAAAATTCCGTTGGTAAGTCTTTTTGACCAAACAAAGGTAAAAACTATGCTTCAACTTTGGAAAAATCCACTAGCAAGCTCGGTAAATGGATGGCAGGGCGGTGGTGTGTTCAAGGCAAATCTTTGTGTTCCGACCGATCTGAATAAAATTCCGTTTGCAATCTCTTGAGGGCAAATCAAAATGAAATACTATGCTCCAATTTTGGAAAACATACTAGCAAAGTCGGAAAACGGACGGCGGAGGTGTGTTCAAGGGTTAAATAAAATTTGTCTCTCTTTATTGACTTTAAAGTTATACTGATATCGGCTTTATCAGCAGTAAATTAATAAAGTATAAGCTCAGGTAGCATTTTTAAAACAACGATGACTATTAAAGTACCTATAAGTACCTATTTTTCTAAATGTTGAAAGATATTTTTCAGTTCGTTACAATAATTATTGAAAATTATTAAAAACTGATTATATCGCATCCAAACCTCATACCGAGCACAAAATATAATAGGAAAAAAAAATGCAAAAAAAATCAGCAAAATAGGCAGAGGTAGTTGATATAATATTTTGATATACAAGTGTTCGAAACATTATAAAACATTACATAAAGACCGGAAATATAGAGCAAGAGAGAAGATCAGGAAGACCGAACAAATTTTCATTGCGTCAGGAGCGGGCTATGGTTGCTCCAGTGGCGCCATACCCAACAAGTTCATGTGTAAAACTATGCACTCAAATGCAGCAGCTTTCATCCACTAACCGTGACGAATATGCTGTATACAGTGTTGGCCAAACTCGACGGACCCAATTGGCAACACTTTATCTATCAGTCTCGTAGCGTCTTTTGACGCATTTGAACTATCAGTTCAAGTGGATTTTTACCATAGAACAGTATACGCCACGCAAACGCTTTCAGATTGTTGAAATTTGCATTCAACAAAACAATTCAGTTGTGAAAATGTGTGCCATGACCGTAAACCAACAAAATTTCCGGTTTTATGCCACTGAAAATCCTCAAGAGATTCCAGACTCTTGAATCAAGAGGCACCTCTTCATGGTGAAAAAGTCACTATTTGTTCCGGCGTTTGCGCTAAAATGGTTATTGCGTTGTTATTTTTTTGAAGATGGAGATGGCCAAACGGTTACCGTCAATCAGGATCGTTATCGCTATATGATAACCAATTTTATTAAGCCAATTGTTTGTCAAAAGCGTATGGTGCTCTACTGGTTTTGGCAGAATGACGCTTCAATCGATTATTTGAGGTAATTTTTCCCTGGCCGTTTGATGTGATAAAATCTAAAGTTGAAAAACAATATCCGCCAAGAAAATGTTGCAAAGTGGGCTCAATACGCTGTAGCCGCTCAAGGCGGCCACTTACGAGATATCATATTTAAAAAGTGATGTAAACTAATCAACTTGAACCCAATAAAAAAACCCAATCCCATCCGATCCGGCCGGTTCCGACAAATGTGCATCGTATATGTACCAAAACGCTTCTTGCAAAGTTTGGTTAAGGGGGAGCCTGCTTTAGAGGCATCAAAGAATCGAATTTTTTTTTTTTTGCATAAATGTCTACCCAAACTATCCAAGAATGTGTCCCTAAAATTTCAGAAGCAAATTCAAAATATTTTTAAAGTTACAGGAGAAATAGTGAGCAAGCGTCGAGATTTTTTATTTACAATTTTTTATATACGAAAACTTTGACGTGCGATTTCTCGGTTTTTCATTTTTACGATTTTTCCCAATTGGCGGGAAAGATAGGGAAAAAATTAAACGTCCTATCGAAACGAGACAAAATTTATTGTATTCGGGATTAAATTCTCTTCCTAAAAAACCTTAAGAAAGTTATGATTAACCTACATTTTAAACAATCTGAAGTGAATTTTTGTTTCAAAATAAATGATTTTTTTTTAATTTGCGAAAAATTTTTGAATTTCTCACTTTTTGTTCAATTTTCTTGGTTTAACTAGAAGCTATACTATTGAAAATAGAACATTTTTTGGGTTTTTTTGTTTCAGATGGAAATTGCGACCTGTATCTTTCCAGCCGCACGACACATGCACACTCGAGGCGCCTCGGCGAAATGCTTGTACCAGGCATAATATGACATATATTTTAATGAAAAAATTTGAGAAGACTGTTGAAATAATATATAACAATAAAACCGGAAAGTTTCGTTTCAATCGAACATTTCTTTCCTTCCCAAAAAAGTCCTCGGAAAAATCGATTTTTTTAAGCTTCTAAAGCAGGCTCCCCCCTTAAGATAGCTTTAAAACTGAGGGAGGAGACATCATAGAAACAGACGGTTGTCGCCGGGTGTGGCGTACCAGTTGAATGTGTATGGCTGCTGATGCTGGAGGTTGTGGGTTCGATCCCGCCTCGGACCATCTAATAGAAAAAGTTTTTTCTTTCTTTAGAAAAAAGCATTTACACACCCGGTCATCTTCACCAGCTACTGGCGCCAGCTGTGTGAGCCATGAAAAAGCAAAAATTCTCTAACTATTGCCGTTCGGATTCGGCCGTAAACTGCAGGTCCCTTTCTCTTGTGCGAAAAATTATAAGCACCCACGCCAAGAGATTGAGAGTAGCTTGGCCCTGGCCCTCCTTCGGAGGTGCTGTTTGAGCCAATTTTACATTTACAGACGGTCAGACAGACGGATAGACGGACCGACAGACGGACATGGCTATATCAACTGAGCTCGTATTGCTGATAATAATAAGCCAATCTTCATGTAAATAAGCCAGAATCATTTTCGAATAGCGTTGTATTTAGTAACGAGTCAAAGTTCAGATGGATCTCAAAAAGATTGGAGAGCTCCAAGAAAATAATGCCATTAAAACTGTTAAGCACGTCGGCGGAAATGTTAGTCTGGTGGCGCTTTGGAGCTTCTGGAATTATAAATTTGGTTTTTATAGACGTAAGACAGAATGAGCGAATATAATCCCAGAAAAGACTGACAACTTAGTAGCAATTATGCGTAGACGCTTAGTAGCTGCCAATAAGGCCAAGGGAGGCTTGACAAAGTATTAAGAGTTCCCAAATCCGACATAAATCATTGAATATTCAGGTATGTTCTCAATTCCACTACTTTTTGAAAAGTAAATCGAACAATTCTGCTTCGGTTTCGCTTTTGTGTTCTCAATTCCGAATAAAATTGGCCTCTTTTGTAAATGTAAAATTGGCTCAACAGCGCCAAAGAGCCAAGCTTCGCTTATAATTTTTCGCGCAAGATAAAGGGACCGACAGTTTATCGCCGAATCCGAACGGCAAAGTTCGAGAATTTAGTTTTGTCATATCGTTACTTCAAAGCTGGCGCCAATAGCTGGTGAAGGTGACCGGATGTGTAAAATCTATTTTCTAAAGAAAGAAAATGCTTTTCATTAGATTGTTCAAGGCGGGATTGAACCCTCACTCCTCCCGCTCCAGCAGACACACACACTGCCGGCGCGCCACACCCGGTCTCTTTTTACTTTTTGCAAACCACTGGGCCTAACGAGCTTGGCACTAGATACATAAGAGAGAATTCACAATTCCAACGAAACGATCGAAAATGTATCTGTCGAAGATGAGAGAGGCTGACTTCTAGGTTTTACTTTTCGGTTTGGTTAGGCAACGCCAAAAATGGACACATTAATCAAAAAAAAATCGTAAATCAATTAAAGATTTAAATGCAAATCAAATTTCACTAACAATTTCTAAATGTACATCTTTAAGTACATCTAGCAACTGTAAGAGTGCGTAATTTGCCAATTACTTTTCATTTCACCGACCAACAACCATGTGTGCCTGAACCAATTCCACTTTCGGATTGTTTCCGTGGAAGTGGAATTGACAACATGCCCAAAACTTTTTTGATATAAAAATCGTGCCTTTTTTTTAGTTATTATCAATTTGCAGCAGAACTAAGGAGGAAATAACTTTTTTTTTAATTTATTAAAATATATATTAAGTTTGTGAAAAAGTATGCAACAGAGAATCATTTCCGACCCTATAAACTATATGTATATAACGAATAAACGCACAGATCTCAGAGATGGAAAGAGATAGAGGTTTGACATGTATAGGACATATACTTGTTATACTCGCCGGCAGATCAAGGTTTTTGGAAAAAACGTTATATCTCCCACAGTTTTGTAGATTTATGGATCACACCTTCTAGAGATATTTAGTAATCAAGATTATTTTCCGAATTAATGATTAAGATCGGATGAACTATACTCTATACTATAACAGTAAACGCATGGATTACAACTCAATATACCATTTGTAATAATGTTAGCGAGGTAATACGCGTTCAGTTGGTTGGAAAAGCCAAAAAGTGTGCAAAATTTTTTTAGCACACCCATTTTTTATTGTGGGGGGGAGGGGGGCTAGTGGGCGTGGCAAAAATTTGAAACGACCTTGATCTGCGTGCAGACAATCGGAGTCTATATATCAAATTTGCATTTTGTATTTTGAATAACTCCCACAATTTTTAAGATATCGATCTCAAATATAAAATTTAAATTGATATTCGCAATATCAATAATCCCACATAAAGTTCGGATAATAAATAGCCGAGTTAAAAAAATGTTGCATACTTTATGGCTGTCCCCCCTCAGGATCGATACCATACATTTTTCCCCTTGAGTAACGGGTATATCGAAGTCCTGCGGGGCCGACTTTAACTTACGCTTTCGGTTCTAAACTGTGATTGATTTTAAATTACTATTAAACCTTTTTTTTCCACTTACTTCACTGGGACTTGAAATCGGGACTTCGAAGACAGAAACACACGGACGACGCACAGTGGGAGATTTCATACATTATTTAGGTGGAATTAATTCAAATTTAAGATTTTAAAAATGAAATCAACCGTATGAAATTTTCGACATATAATAAAGACATATTTTTATATCCTGTTACCGTTAAAAATAAGAAAGGGAATCATGACGATGTGCAAATGTATGTAACAGCCCGAAGGAAGATTCTCCGTCCCTATAAAGTATATATATTCTTGATCAACATCAACAGCCGAGTCATAGCCATGTCCGTTTGTCTGTCTGTATGAGGTATAAGAGATAGAGCCACAAGTCTTTGCATATATATATGTGTATACCGTACCCATATCTAGTTTGTTTCAGATTTGGAAAATTCTTCCTCCTCCTCCTTTTAACCGCGTAAAACTGCCAGAGCCTTAATTTTTAAGTTTGAGCTCTGTGTTTGAATTCTGAAAACCACAATAAAATCCCAGAAAAACAACATTACTTGGTACAGAGTAGAGACATGAAATAAATTGCCAGTGATAGAGAATTGAAAAAAATTGAAAATATAAAAACTGGTGACATACACTGCAAACAATTTTTGGTATAGGTTATGGCAAATTGTGATGCCTCTTTGGGGAAAATGAAATGAGGTGATAGTTGGGGTTGGTTGGGTTCTGAGGGTCAATCTCCTTACGGATTTGCTTCTTCTTTGACAGTGGTTTGAGACTCTCGAGTGTGAAAAATATCAAGTACGAATGCAGTACACTTTTAGTTGCGGTGCACTAGTGCAGATCTCTGGTGGGCACCAGAGACCTGCAATGAGTACTTAATTTTCGAGTACACTCGCGCATTTACTCGGCTTGTTTGTGCACGCCACTTTGGTGTGACACACAAGAAATGATCGTAAGCACATTATGTTAGAACGTGTAAGCTTTTTTTACACACGGGTAATAATTGACCAAGCTTGGTAAAGCTGTCGGCTAAACGTGTAACAGCGAGCTTTACGGCGGCCACGGGCGGGTGTCATGCGAGTTACAGACTATAATACCCGCGACTTACTCTCCTTGTTGTTGTGTTTGCAAGAACTCTAAACCAAAAACAAAACAGCTGAAGTCGAATACATGCCAAAATCATTCTATCTCTTGCTCTCACAAGTTGTTGTTTTTGCATGCTTGGGTTACTCGTATACGCGCTGTGATCGTAACAGCCCGCAATAGATCTTTGACTTCGGCAACAAGTACTCGCGTTGACTTGTACCCGAAGCTTCGAGTCAACTTATGTATTTCTACTATGCAGTATAAGAGCTCGCCAATACAATGATTCGCCAATACACGATCACTTTTGAATTTTTTGTTTTGTGTATGGTACTTGAAAATGGTCAACGAGCTTTGAGCTTTAAGTTTATTCCTACCGCATATGTAGCAAGGGTGATTAAGCATACAAGTGTAAGCTCGCTGCAGTTCTCTAGTGGGTAGATTCAGCAGATAATTCCGATTAGCGATTACTGACTTACTCACTTGTAAAGTAAGTAGAGCATTTCCTTGTTAACAGTGAATATATGAAGCTGTTATGTATGTCGAATTTAGATATAATGGACTAATAATACATAAACAGTAAAAAGGTTCATGAGTTTATTTCTGATTTTAAATGAAATTTGTTTTAATCACTTTCAATTTAATTTAAGTTTATTTAAATAAATTATTTCGGCTGCTGTTCAACGTCAAAAGATAATTGACACAAACATGACACAGCTGTTATATGCACACAAACAACAACTCGAACCGAAGTCACACGAAAAAGTTCAAATGCAAAATGCAATAGAAAAAATCAAGCATTGCCGAGAGACGAAGTCGAAGTTACAAAAAATCTCTACACAACTGTATATTCGAAACGTAGCGAGAACTTCATATTACATATTGTGGACCAACCTCATTCACGTCTGCGCCGCTGAGATATTACAGTCGGGCTTGAGTCGGGCAATCAATGTTGTATCTTTCGGCCCAGTGCCGTATTCCGAGTCGGCTTTCGTGTAAACATTTGGATGTGGAATTTAAATTTAACAATGTTGCCTGGAAGTTGACAATCATATCTATGGTTACTAGATTCGGCTTGAGGTAAATCGGGATAGCTTAAGCAGTTGAAACCGATTGCTCAATGTCAAGTGGAATCAATTCGTCAAAAAGATGATTTTGATTTTTGGTTGACCTTTCCATATGTTGTTTGTTGATTCCACATGTTACAGAGTATTGCTGTTTCCAAATGATAAGTTTTTTTAAGGGGGTATTCTAGTCTAGAGGGTCAAATTTGAGCATTTTTTAAAATACAATAAAAAAACGAGAAAGGAAAGCCAGCTTCGTCTGTGCCGAAGTTTTAATACACTTGAAAAAGCTCGCTCCAAAGTTTAGCGTTTCGACCAAACTTCGCAGATCAGTTTGAAAACATTTAATTTTAATAATGACCGAGTTTAAGAACAAAACATTGAAAACAACAAAGTTTTTCTCACACAAACCCATTTTCCGACGGAACATTTCTGTGGCAGCTACAAGAAGTAGTCATCCGATCCGGGAGGTTTCAACATATTAGCAGCGTGCAGCTAAAAGATGACACTGTGCAAAATTTCAGCTCGATAGCTTCAAAACTGAGGGTCTTGTTCGCGTAGAAACAGACAGACGGACGGACAAAGCTCAATCGACTTAGCTCGAAAAAAAATTTCCCTAATTTTAGTTAGGGGGTAATTTGATGTTCAAGAGATAATTATTGATTGTGTTATATGTTTTATGATGCATTTTTTAATTATAATTCAAAATTTATTTATATTCGTATCATATTCTCCAAAAATGAAATGAGAAATTTAAAAATGTTTTCGCGTCACTCTTAAAGTATAAGTTGCCAGCCCTTAGTCAGCTGGTTGTCACATAGAGGGCGCCACAACCTGTAGATGGCGCCACCTGAGGTGGTTGCTTTTGATTAATATGAAAGACTTTGGTTGGTTTTGCGATTAATTACACTAGTTTACAGCCAAAAAGACCCATTTCTACTGAAACTATTTTAAAGTGTAGTTTGGAATGGTGATGTCAAAAATCGATTTCAAAAATTTTTTTCATGGCTCCGTTTTTTAAATATGAATTTTTTTCATTTTTCGGTATTTACACTTCCTTTTTTTGCCATATCTAAATTCATAATGGTCAGATGGTGTCAAGCAAGATATGAATCGAAAGGTAATTAAATAGTCAATAATAGCGTATTATCAAATTGGTTTAGAAGTTTGAATACAATGACCAAAAATATTTCAAAAAAATCGATTTTTTGCACGAAAATGCAAGAATTTAATTTTTAATCGCCTTGGAAAAATATAAAAAAATCCATAAAATTATTTTTATTCTTTCGACGTAAGGATCGCACTTCTACAAAGATAATAAGGTATTGATGCAGAAAATCTATGAAAACATATTGTAACTGGATCAATTTAATTAGTGTGAGTTGGCTGGCTCTAGGTCCGAAAAAGTTGCGTTTGTTCACGACTTGTAAACAACTTATGCATTGTACCACCAAAAAGAGCTGGTTGCCTATACAGAACTGTTTCATCGTTATCCCTAACGGCTCTTCAGTAGGCTTTTTGCTGAAGAAAGCATGATTGCCAACTGCCTCTCCATACAATCATTGCTTAGATCAGTTGGGAACTGCTAAAAGCAATGAAAGCAAAAATAGACAAGCAATGAGTGTTTTCATCTTTCTGGTGGTAATGCTTAAGCTTAGGGCTGAACTTTTTAAGTGCAAAAGCTTGAGCTTTTGAGCGAACTTAGAAGTGCCCGTCAATTTAAGTGAAGGAACTAATAGTCAAATTTGAGTATTTTAAGTGTTTAGAAAATTTTTTTTTCTATTTTTTTAGTTTTTTGGTCAATATTAGAATCGCCCACTTCATAGCCACATCAGAAAAAAAATTCCAGAACAGAACAAAAGTCGTCGAAGAAATCGAAAATTTATTTTGTCTCAAAATCTCAAAAACACCACTTTTTTTTAGCACTCAATTGCTCACAGCTCCTGTTTTTATTTATAGATTTTGTTCATCGATTATTTTCTTAGAAGAAGTGCGGTTCTTATGTAGAAAAAATAAAAATAGTTTTTTTGAATTTTTAATTATTTTTCCTAGGCGATTGGAAATGAAATTTATAATCGATTTTTTTGAAATATTTTTTATAATTGTATAGAAACTACTCAACCGATTTGAAAATAATATTCTGTGCGATTATTGACCATTCAATTACCTTTCGATTCATATCTTGCTTGGCTCTATCTGACTATTATAAAGTGAGATATGACTTAAAATGTAAGTGCACCTACCGAAAAAATGAAAAAATTCATATTTAAAAAACGGAGCCATGAAAAAAATTTTGAAATCGATTTTTGAGATCACCAATCCAAACTACACTTAAAAATAGTTTCAGTAGAAATGGGTCATTTAATTTTTTTTTTGTAAGCTAGTGTTATTAAATCGCAAATTTCAATGTTTAAATTAATTAAATAATTTATTAATTTGATGCAACGTATCCTGAAAAATAATGTTGTTTACATTTACAAAACTAATTTTACTTGTCAAAATTTTTTTGCGAATTGAATTTCGCTAAATCGCCTAACAAAACATGAGAGATTTGAAACCAACGAAAAGAGATTTCTGGGACACCGAGAATTGGATTTGGGTTGGAATTTGGTTGAAAGAGATTTCCGTGACACTATTAGTGAGTAGCAGAGGTTGACCAAGTATCCTGGGTCTCCTTCAACTCAAGGCGGGGCAATGTCAAAAAAGATATTGTAGTGACTCCTCCTCTTCTTCGTATCCGCAACTTCTGCAGAAGATATGGAAAGTGACGCCTAGGCGTGCTGCGTGTCTGCCAATAAGACAGTGATAAGTTCGTAGCGAGCCGAACTGAACATTCGTTTTGATTCGCAGGACGTAACTGGCGCACACAGATATCGTTTCTTAAGGCAAGGCTTCTTCAACGTTTTTCGGGAATCAAAATGAATTTTAATATCCTTTTATAGATGTACTTTGCATTTACCTTCAACTGCTTTTAATTCTTCATTGAGTCCATAATTGCATTCAAACCGCGGTTTTTTTTGGTATAAATAAAACTATTTTTATTTAGTTTCAATAACAAAGCCGTGCCTAGCGTTATTTTTTACATATGTGACGACCTTTATAATAATCAAACCTTCAAGTTTTTGCCGGCTCGAGGTCTCGTTATGCTTGCACATAACAGCGTAGCGCTTTCTCGTGCCGGTTTTTGCTGTTGAGTTGCATTGGAGTTCCCAAGCGATTATGGCATTGCAGGCATGAGGAGGGAGCTGCCGGCTGGTAGTGAACCAGGCAAGGACCGCTGATGATTTGGTAGAGATGCCAGTAAAACAGCTGTATGCTTTCACATAACTTTAAAACAGGAATACACCGCACCACAAAGGAGGCTTGTGGTGTGGTGTATTCCTGTTTTAAAGTTATGTGAATATGCCGTCTCGAGGTCTCGTTATGCTTGCACATAACTTTAAAACAGGAATACACCGCACCACAAAGGAGGCTTGTGGTGTGGTGTATTCCTGTTTTAAAGTTATGTGCAAGCATAACGAGACCTCGAGACGGCAGAAACTTGAAGGTTTGATTACACTAGATTACAAAAAAAACGAGAGCGTAAGTTAAAGTCGGCTCTAACCGACTTCGATATACCCGTTACTCATGGGAACAAATGTTTAATAGCCTTCCTGTATGCCTGAGGTGGGACAGCCGAAAAATATGCAACATTTTTTAACTCGGTCCTATCTTGATGAAAATTGGAGGTCTTATAGATGTTGCGAATATAAATGTAAGTTTTTATTTTGAGATCGATATCTCAAAAATTGTGGGAGTTATTCAACATTTTTTATTGTGTGGGCGTGGGTGGGCGTGGCAAAAATTTGAAATAAACTTGATCTGCGTGCAGACAAAAGGAGTCTACATTTCAAAATTGGTTGCTCTAGCTCTTCTAGTCTCTGAGATCTAGGTGTTCATACAGACAGACGGACATGGCTATATCGACTCGGCTGTTGATGCTGATCAAGAATATATATACTTTATATGGTCGGAAATGATTCCTTCTGCCTGTTACATACAATTGCACGACTTTAGTATACCCTTTTACTCTACGAGTAACGGGTATAAAAATATTAAATGACCCATTTTTCATTTTTTCAGTAGGTGCACTTACATTTTTGAAATCGATTTTTGAGATCACAAATCGGAACTACACTTAAAAATAGTTTCAGTAGAAATATGTCTTTTTTGCTGAAAACTAGAATTATTATAAAGGTCGTACAAACATAAATATATTAAATATAAAGTAAATTCTCTCGTCATTTCCTCGCTTCCTTTGCAGACGCTATTAGATATGAATGAAAAGTAAAAACATCGGTGTTTCAAAAAAAACATCGACGTTTGCCATTTTTTCAAAACATCGATACATCGCTAAAAACATCGATGTTTGCCCAGCTCTTGTATATACTGAAATGTCATGCAATCTCATTCAGAGATAATTGACATTCAGAAAGTTTTGTAGCATTGTCGGTATGTGAGTCAAGCTTTAAGGACGGCTTGGCTATCTGAGTATATAAATGGGATTCCTACTTTGACCGTCAGTGTGCTAATGTTTGGTACACACTATTGTGATCAGAAAATAAGGTGGAACGGTAAGTTCAAATCTAGGTTGGGAAAGAAAACGCCCCCTCCTACTTTTTCGTCGAGCTTAGAACCATCAGTGCATGATGAAATTAGTATAAGGAGGTCCCGCCCGTAAAAGCTGTATTTATAGTAAAACCTTTATTGTGAAAGCTTTCAAAAAGCTTTTGTTTGTCAGCATTTTCTGTGTTTAACCCTTAGTATGGCAGTGGGGTACATTTACCGCCTACTGTAGCAACTTATGCAACAATGACTGAAAAATTAGATAAAAAGAGTTAAATTTTAATCTTGATCAGCATCAACAGCCGAGTCGATATAGCCATGTCCGTCTGTCTGTCCGTCTGTCCGTCCGTATGAACGAAGAGATCTCAGAGATGGTAAGAGATAGAGGTTTGACATGTATGGGACATATATTTCTTATACTTGCAGGCAGATCAAGTTTATTTTCAATTTTTGATACACACCCTCCCGCCCCCGCAATTTGGAAAAAACGTGTATCTCCCACAGTTTTGATGATAGATGGTTCGTACCTTCTAGAGATATCTAGTAATCAAAATTATTTATCGATTTGCTGAAGGATGAACGATACTCAAGTTATGAGCGGACAGTTAACACCCCCCACCCATAACCACAGCAAAGAGAGAGTGAGAGAGAGAGAAAAAGAGAGAGAGAGAGAGAAA
Organism: Lordiphosa magnipectinata; assembly: GCA_037044535.1. Taxonomy (NCBI): domain Eukaryota; kingdom Metazoa; phylum Arthropoda; class Insecta; order Diptera; family Drosophilidae; genus Lordiphosa; species Lordiphosa magnipectinata. Next base: position 777,431 of record JBAMBO010001951.1, read on the forward strand.
GAGAGAGAGAGAGAGAGAGAGAGAAACTTAGAGAGCGCACCTCGTTGTGTAAATTTACATTGTCCGCGGCCTTCAATAATTTCTCTTTTATGTTTGTAGTAATATCAAAATCTTTTTTGAAATAAAATATAAAAATTAGTTCCAATTGCTTGATCTGTTCCTCCAATTCTAAAGATGGCTTTTTAAGTTACCATGCGATATTTCATCCACGTAGGTAAATGTCTTATTGTCTGACAACATATTTGAGAGTCCCAATTTTTGATCATGTACCTTGCCACGTACTCGATGGTATCCTCTGTAAGATCGTCTATGCTATTTTTTAGACTTGGAGGTAGCTCAATCAAAGTTACATCATCAGGGTTAGCATACATCGCAGTAGCATCATAAAGGTCATTAGAATTTTCCATTTTCCATTTGGAACAAAACTGCATTCTAAAGATTCTTCCCACAATTTTCCTTTTTTGTCTTTGGGAACATTAATACAATTCCCTGCCTCAATTTTAATACGAACGCGACAATAATTACAAAATGCCATTTTTTTCTGCTCACGTATGGGTTAAAGGAACAAACGAAAAAACAAAACAAAAATTCGTCCCTTGCTGTATGCATGTTGCGTGTGTGATAGATGAACGGGACTTAAAGTTTGCCTCAAGTTTATTTGATTTATAAGTCTCTCAAGAGTTTTAAGAAAAATCAAGGGTAGGCTGATTGGCCTATAATCGATTGGTTTCACATATGAAGCTTTGCCAGCTTTCTTTATGAATACCACTTTAGTTTCTCTCCACCTAGTGGGGTACATCCCCTTGACCTTAAGACAGCTTTCAAAGATTGTGTAAAGCCAGGTCATTGTGTACCCAATGGTTTGCTGTAAATGGGCAGGAAATATGTTATCGAGACCTGGCGACTTAAATTGTTCGAACGAATCGATAGCCCATTTAATTCTGGTCTCCGTGACAATGGTTTTGTTGTATTGCATAGAAAGGTCGGTTAGCCTAAACTGAGGTGTTAAGTTAAGGGATCATTCAGTAAAGTGAGTGCTTAGCAGAATATTTAGAGACTCTTCGCTAGAGTTCGCCCAGCTTACGTTTGTTTTTTGTAAAAGTCTTGGCGAGGTTGGTGAGCTAGCCAGGATTAGAAGTAGATTCAATAATACTACAGTAATGGGCCCAGGAAGAGCGTTTTGCTCTCCTGGTAGCTTTCTTATAAGTACCTAGCTTTTGTTTATATAACTCCCAAGCTGTTGTTTGGTCGATGTCGACATTCCTTTCGAAGCTTTTCCAGCTCTGCAGACCACTAAGGTGGTTTAAAGGTGGGGCAGGCCCTGTTGAACAAGTCCGTATAGTGAGCGTTTCGCTCAACTATAAAAAGTTTTTTCTTTCTTTTGAAAGGTACATAGGTACTGGGAATTCCGGATACCTTTTACCCTTGGTATACTTTTTACATTTACCTTGTATTTTACCTAGGTAAGAAAATTGGGTACCTTTACAATCATTGTATATTGGTACATATGTAAGTAAAAGTAAAATTGGCTCAAACAGCACCTCCAGGAGGGGCTGGGGCCAAGCTTCTCTCAATCTCTTGGCGCGTGTGCTTATAATTTTTCGCACTAGAGAAAGGGACCCAAAGTTTAACGCCGAATCCGAACGGCAATAGTTAGAGAGAACGCCCACGCCCGACCACACATTGGTACATGTAGGTACACGTAAATGCGTAGATGAGTGGCTTTATAATTATATATCTTCTGTCTAATCCACGTTAAGCCAAAATTATTACACAGTTCAACAGTAAAAAACCCGGTAGTAGACCATTAAATTTTGAATCAAGGGACTTCTGTAAGCATCGCTTCATATCCTGTTTGAATAATAAAGCCTAAGTTCGCGTTTAATGGGTACTTTTGTACTTGCAGCATTTGGCTACTTTAACTTAATTTTCATTTTTTCATTGCTTCAAGATAAAAATTTACTAAATTTAGTAAATACGGACAGGGTTATTGAGAACGCCATGTCAAAAATTCACTTCAATCGAACAATTCGTACGAATTCCTGAATTCTTGAATTACTTTAAAATCAACGACTGACCTTGAACTTACCCCCGCACACCATATTCCAACATTGCTAGTGGGTTTTCCAAAATTGCAACATAGTTTTTTTCATTTATTTGCCCCAAAGAGATTAGAAACGGCTAGAAATCAACGATTGCCCTTGAAACCCCCCCTTCCTCCATTTTGCGGCTTTACTACGAAGAAGCAAAAGTTTTTAGGGCGTCGTCTTACTCTGCTTCCTGCATTTTTCCGTCTGCGCAGGAGTCATCTGTCTAGTATGTTGGGCTGAGTTCTTAGTCTCTCCACGTAATCAAATGCCTGTTAATTGATTACGTCACCAATCATGGGCACACTGTGGTCACTCTCCAAATGGCTTGTGCACATATACCAGGTTGCTCCCGATAGTCTCCGATGACACCTCGACTGAAGGACACAGAACTTTTCCAGATGGGATTTCCATATACTTGGATCGCATATCTCCAGGCAGGTGCTATGGTGGCATCCGGGAATCCGTCGAGAAGGAAGTTTGTCACCCTGTTTAGCTGATCATGGGTCCCGTATGACTTTCTATCCCGAACTGAAGAGGAGGTATCCTGCCACTCACCTTATTGATTGCCATGATTCGGGCTACCTGTCGAAAATGCTTGCTACTGTGGTTACACAGTTTTTCCATTTTGCCCAAAACTGATTGGAAACGGAATTTTATTGGCCTTGACCTTACCCCGCCGTCCATTTTACGACTTTGCTGGTGGGTTTTCAAAAATTACAGCATAGTTTTGCAATTTTCGCCCTAAAGAGATTATTAACGGAATTCTATGCAGATCGTCTAGAAAACAACAATTGGCCTTAAACCCTCCCCCGCACCTCTTTTTCTATTAAGGAGTGAGTTTCTAAAACGGATTTTTTCGCATTTATTTGGCGCAAAGAGCTTACTTAGGTTAGGATTAAAAAAACGTTGGCATTGAGTTTTTCGCACATTTTCACACCCTGGGGGCGGATGTTCCAACAGCGAAAACTGAAATCACAAATTATTTGTCATATTATCCCTACAAACCGAGTTTCAAGTCAATCGGATGGAAAATAGTTGTATGCAAGCAGAATTTTCCGCGCGTTTTCACGCCCTAGGGACACATTTAGGGGCATCCCGTCCCGGCGGTGCAAAAATTTAAAATAAATTTTATCTGCCTGCAAGTATAAGAAGTTTCTGTCTCTGAAATGTCATCTCTCTATCTCTTACCATCTCTGAGATCTGTGCGCTCATACGGACAGAGTTTTTTGGGCATGGTCGGATCGGTCGAAAATTTGGCTCGTTTCTTATATATGCCAGTACTAGTAAATGTTTCAAATTAAATCACTCTAACTGGGTCCGTCCAATTAATGCCATAATTTTGACAATTCCGGGCAATCTGCATTGAAAACAAACCAGTTTTTTCACTACAAGTGTTTTTTCGACCGATCGTTCCTTTGGCAGCTATATGCTACCTCAGTAAACCTCTTGTAATCCAATAAGGGTACATTGGTTTTAAGTATACTCTTTCTTTCTCTTATTCTTTGTGTCGCTTTGCCAAGTGTTCACTTCTTATTACCTCCCAATCTATGGTACCGTTATATGAAACAAGCGAACCAGCCCATGCTTCTCATAGAAAATTGATATATGCAAATTGAGTTATTCGTCTTTTAAAGACAATAGCGTTAATATAAATTGCATTACAGTGATAAAATGTTGAAGAGACAGACCTGCTATAAGCGCAACATTGGTGATGGTCCCTTTTTGGTATGGGGTGCCTTTAGTGCTAAAGGCAAGTTGTCAATTCGATTGCCTGGCATCCAAAGGCATATTTCGGCGCCCACAAAATACTGCTGTAATGTAGACTGGTAAATTGACGGATCAGGATCAAGCGTTCCAAAAAATCCGGAAACACTCAACATATTATTATTAGTTCAGATCATCATAAAGATTGAATAGTTGGCAATTATGTAAATGTAGAATTGGCTCAACAGCACCAAAGAGGGCAAGGCCAAGGCTCTCAATCTCTTGGCATGTGTGCGTTTATAATTTCGTACAAGAGAAATGGACCTACAGTTTAACAACGCTGAATCCGAACGGCAATGTTTGAGAATTTTTGCTTTTTCTTTGCTAGTTATATACTTCACAGCTGGCGCCAATAGCTGGTGAAGATGACCGGATGTGTAAAAGCTATTTACTTAAGAAAGAAAAAAACTTTTTTTATTCGAAGGTCCGAGGCGGGGTTGAACCCACAAAGTCCCGCCCCAGCAGCCACACACACTACTGGTGCGCCACACCCGACCAATCAAAGACGGGTAAATATGAGGTTTCGGTCTATCGGTTTAAAGAAATTTTAACATGTGCAATATTCTTATATGAGTTTAAACTGACATGAAGAAGGGTATATCGACGGGTAAATAGAAGGTGTAGATCAAACGGAACAAAAAATCGTGAAATTTTAAAAAAAGTTTTAATGAGTTAATAATAATGATAATCTACATGAAGATTGAATAGATGGCAATTGCCAAGTAAGCTTCACTTCTTCGTTTTGTGTTTAAAGTTAGTTACCCATATATGTATAGACTAGCTGTATACCTAGCGTCGCCCGGGTACTTTGCATTGTGTGGCTATGTTTCTTATGAGAGCGCTTATATTTTATTTTAAACTGGTTGATATTAATTTTTAAGCCTGTTCAAACTTGTTCGAACCCAGTTTTATATTAGGAACGTTCCCACACATATTTTCAGTTCATAGCTTAAATAAATTCTCAGATATGTTTAATGTCTAGTAGCCCATTTCCACTGGGATCATTTCTTATCATTTTCATTTCTTAAAATTTTGCCGTTTCCATTGGCAATTCGTCATTTTTTTGACACGTTGACTAAAACAGCTGCTTTGATTGTTTTAAATAACAGGCGGCACTTTTAAACTAACGTGGTCTTTTTGGAATATTTAGCAACAAAAAAAAAAGACATACCTGTCAGGAAAGCAATTTCTCGGGGCGAACGCATTGCCATCGCCCTGAACTATCAGCAGACAGCTAAATACACAACTTATTTTGACTAATTTATATTTTACCTACTTTTTAACTTATTTCTTCATCATTTTGTCATCATTTTTAAAAAATGATAGAAATGAAAGGAAAAATGAATTGTCAAATCGTATGGAAGAAATGATATCATTTTCTTTATTTCTTGTCATTTCAAGAAATGAAGTTTCATTTCTTGGTGGAAATAGGCTATTACACTCACAATATAAACCTAAAGATCAATTCTCCAGATCACAGACTAAATAATTAGTGAGATGTGGACAGCCTGCTGGTTCGGCTAACTTCATAGTACCAGCTCACACATCAAGTTTGCATTTCATAGCTTAAATAATTTCTGAGATATGGCTCAGAACCACTTTTGCAACTGCTATTAACAATCTTCATACAACCTTAAATAACTTCTGAGCTATGGCTCTAAGCCACTTTGGACCACCGCACAGTGGGCCAGCTTGTATGGAGACTGCGGCCAAAAAGACTTTCAGTAGATATTCCGACTTGAAACTTTGTTTACAGCTTTATAAAACCGTTAGATATGAGATTTGATCAAATTGGCGTGGCTAAACATTCGCACTCCCACCCCTACCATACAATTTTACAAAGTGTAACAATAAACTTAAATTACAATTTTTTATTTGCGTTTTAATTTTTGCTTGTTTTGTTTTGTTATGTTAGTTTTGGTATTAAAAGCCTCCACTTAACATAAAAAGAAACAGCAATACAAAAAAATAAAATTTATTTATAAAACCTCTAAAAAAAAAAACATACTTTATATCGCTGTCATCTCAGATTTTAAAGTTAATCCAGCAAAACAACACAGATTTTAGCCGAATTGACTTGTGCTTGGATGGAGCACACGAAAAAGAATCAAACACCACAACAACAGAGATCAGGAATGTAACAGTTTCATCGCAGAAACAAATAGCAACAAAACAAGCACACTTTAGGCTTTGGTAAAGAAAACACTTTCTGGCACTTTCCGGCAGCTAAGCGTTGTCGTTTTAGAATCTTAAAAGGTTGTCCAATTTTATCAAAGAAGTCCCATTGGGGGAATCAGGGGGGATCATAACTATTACTTTAGCTGAAATTATATCACATGAACAACGGCACACAAAAAAATAGTACGGACAAAAAACATAAAATTTATAAAAAGAACTCAACAAATTAAAAACATTAAATTTTTAAAAAAAATAAAGGTAGTACCTCTCTTTTTACTATTCAGTTTAATTTTCTTTAATATAAGCTTGATTTAATATTGTTTTAATTGTTTTAAATTTTACTTAAATGTCAAAAATCTCCCACAGTAGGAGATAGTAGAGGAGATAGAAGAGATTATAGAGTACGGTTGTAATGAAACGAAATCAACTATACAATTAAAAAGCTCATTCTTTTGCGAGATAGAGACAACACTTTTGAAGTCAAAATTCTCACTTTGCATTTTTTATTTTTGGTCTATGGCAGAAACCACAGTGCACCGGCTCAAAATCGATACCGGTTCTGATCCAAAATCGCATGAATATGTCGTATAGCTGTCATATAACAATCTGGCCAGCCAAATTTGTTTAGATACTGTGATTGTTTGGTGTAACTAACTTTACTTGACATAGCTTAAATATTAACAATTATCGTGTTATTAAATGGGTGTGCGCTGTCTGAGACCAGACTCTTGCGCGCTAGCGATGGACAAAGTTTAACGGCGTTACTGAAGCGTAACATCGATGATCAGTCTGATCAGAGCAGCCACTTTGTCAAAGTAGAATCACCATCTATTGCTCAGTTTGCGAAATTACTTAGCTAACGTTGTTCAACGCATAAATGAAATACGAGCAGCAAGGGTATATGAACTACGGCCGAGTCGATGTTAGCTTTCATCAATTTTTTTACTAGTTACTCTACTACTAAACTAAAGTCGTGTAACAGGCAGAGGGGAACATTTCCGACCATATAAACCACCGACCATATATTCTGATCACCATCGTCCTTCCGTCTGTCTGTGTGTACACCTAGATCTCAGAGACTAGATGAGCTAGGGAACCAAATTTGAAATGTAGACTCCAATTGTCTGCACGCAGTTCAAGTTTGTTACAAATTTTTCCCACGCCCACTTCCGCTGCCACAATAAAAAATGTTGAATAACTCCCACAGTTTTGTTGGAGATATCATCTCAAATTAAAAACTTACTTTTATATTCGCAAATTATATTCGCATGGCCGACTTTGTTTTATGATACGATATGTTTTTAAAAAGAATCTCAAAATTTTAGCGTTCAAAAACTCTATTTCCAAACCAGCAGTGGCAAGATTATGAAAACTTCGGCGCAGACGAAGTTTGCTTGCTTGGCCTTCCCGTTCATTATATGTTCCGAGACGGGCTTAAACCCACGACCTCTCGCACAGTAGGCACAGGCACTACCCGTTGCTCCACAACCGGCTTGGTCTAACCTTAAAAAAGCGAAACATCGCGATACACTTCGTTAACTGATTGTACCTCTCCAATAGAACTGAATTTAAAAAGCTGTGTACATTTAAAATACAATGACTAAATATTTATTTTTTTTGCAATTTTTGCAGGTGAATCAACATACCTTTAATCAATGTGTATTACGGACTTACAATGCTTGGTGATTTTTAGAAATGTAATTAATAGCTTCTAAGTTACTTCACTAATGTATTCGAATTTGTAAATAGATATTTAATTAAGTAGTATTAAATTTTCGTAAAATAAACTCATGTAAATTTCTATCCAAACAAGCTTTAATTAATTTGCAGCTTCCAATGGTGTTTTTTATACTCTGTACCAAAGTTGCACAAAGTATAATGAGTTTGTCCAAAGGTAAGTAACAGCGTGAAGTAATTTTTCATAATTGTGCTTTGTTTGAGCAAGCGTGCTTTCCGAGCTCTCGTTTGAGTTCACCCAAAAGATTTTCTAAGGGGTTTAAGTCAGGAGATTGACTTGTCCACTCAATGACGGTCACAGTTTTGTTCCGAGACCGTTCCTTCACAAATTGTGATGAGTGTTACGGGTCGGGGGCATATTTTTTTTTTATATTTATTGTTTATAGTCAATGTTACAACTGGCTAGCTCAAGGTCTTTTTTGGTTGATTATAAGCCTTTTTATAACCAACACAAACCAACAGATAATAATTAACAACATTTTGGAATAGCAATTGGGTATGTCCGTACAACGATCGCTGTTTCGAGAATAACCAAATTCTCTCATCAGCGGACTTGTTTTGCTGTTCACACTTCAACCAAACAACCAGTTAGTATTTATACTCTGAAAAGGGGCGAATAAAGACATAGGAATTACACTATTATAAATTCGCAGCCCGAATTTCGGCTATGGTTTTTTGTTTGAAGGTGTTTGTTTACCAATTTGTTGTAATTAATTCTGTTGCTTATGGCTGCTGCTAGGTGGTTGGGCTATCCGTCCAATGATCCTCCTTAGCAGGGCCACGAGTTTTTTTGTAAATACACAAAGTATTTTTGCTTGTTTTATAATAGGGAAACCGTTTTTTTGGTTTTTATTACAAACATTATGGCGTGCTGACCATTATTTATATGTATGTGGGGTTTGGTGACCTGTTTTTGATTTTAGTCAATGATACAACTGGCTAGCTCAAGGTCTTTTTTGGTTGATTATAAGCCTTTTTATAACCTGTTTCTGTTGGTTTGTGTTGGTTATAAAAAGGCTTATAATCAACCAAAAAAGACCTTGAGCTAGCCAGTTGTAACATTGACTAAAATCAAAAACAGGTCGCCAAACCCCACATACTTTATTGTTTATAGTTTAACAAAGTTCTGTCAAACTAGGTTAGATTAGGTTAGGTTGAGATGGCTAGGGAAAGTAAGACTGTCCCTACACTTAGGGCAAGATAGGCCCAATACGATACCATATAATTCCCTATTTAAGCCAAGGCGGTTAATCCCGACTGAACCATTGACAACGTTAGAAATTACAGTAGAGACTGAATCTCTATCTCGGACACTTCCAAGAGTTTTGAGTCTCCTACTAAGCTGGGCAATGGCAAAGAAGATGCAGTAATGTATCCTCCTCTTCGTCACACTTGCAGCTTCTTCAGAAGTCGTTGTGAGCGACTCCCAAGCGTGCTGCATGCCTGCCGATGAGGCAGTGACCTGTTAGTGCTCCAACCAGAAGTGAGATGTTTTCCCTCCTTTGGCGAAAAAGACTATTGGTTCGTTTCAGGTTAAATGAGGGCCTCGTTAAATGAGGGCCTCAAACTATTTAGTGAACAATTCCCTTAGCATATGGTAGCATTATAGTCTCCATTATATCTTTGTAAGCTAATCGATCCATTTTGGAATCGATTCGATGTATCGGGCCAATTCCTTGCAACGAAAAGCAGTCCCAAACCGTTATATTGCCACCACCCTGCTTGACTGTTTTCGTTGAAAAGATTACGTGAAATTCTTTTCTTTTCGGTTGACGAACGTTTCTTTGAACATCGTTTCCAAACAAATTAATCTTAGTTTAATCGCTCTAGAGAATATTAATTAATACTTTGCTGGCTATCCTGCCACTGGCAGGCTGCCAGGAAGCTTTGCACGGACTAATCGGCGTCTGACAGTTCGTGATATCACGTTGTTGCCAATTTTACATGCAGTCGTTTTAAATGATTTGAAAGGGTCACGTTTGGCCAATAACACAATTTTCTTACATCCCCCCGCGCCATTCACTAGTTTTTTTTAGTTTAAGTCCCATAGTAACGAAGTTCTGAGACCATCCAATTTATGTGGCTATGCATATGTTTTTTCTCTCGTTATAACTTCAGTTTCCCGACCCATCGAATATTAATTAAAAGCTCAGTTAAAGGTACTGTATACCTACACAGGTAGTTCCCAAATAATTAATTTACACCGGTCGGTTAAATTAAATTTAGAAATGTTTTTTATTGTTGTTGCTGCGACTGTTATTGTAGTAGAAGTTCTTTTATTTGGATTATCTTTTAAATTTTTTCCAATTAATTAAAAAATATCTAGAAATTATAAAAGCTAGAAAAAAGCTGTTTACCCGACGTTGCCCGGGTCCTTTGCATTGTGTGGATATGTTTCTTATGAGAGCGCTTATATTTTATTTTAAACTCGTTGATATAAACTTTTAAGCCTGTTCTAACTTGTTCGAATCCAGTTTTATATTAGGCACGTTCCCACAAATAATATTTTCAGTTCATAGCTGAAATAAATTCTCAGATATGTTTAATGTCAACACTCACAATATAAACCTACAGATCAATTCTCCAGATCACAGACTAAATTATTTGTGAGTTGTGGACTGGAACCACTTTTGAACTGGCTTAGCCTGCTGATTCGGCTACCTTCATAGTACCAGCTCACACATCAAGTTTGCATTTCATAGCTTAAATAATTTCTTGCATGTATGTTTTAACGACCTTTATGTTAATTAAACCTTCAAACTTTTTTTTTTTCAAATTTTTTGCCGGCTCTAGGTTTCGTTATGTTGGTACATAACTTTAAAACAGGGACACACCACACCATTGGGGGACACACACACGTACAAAGGCCACAGACAGCGCGGGTCTGGCTCGTTGTGTCTGGTTTTTGCTGTTGAATCGCATTGGAGTTCCCAATCGATTATGGCATCTCAGGCATGAGGAGGGAGTTGTTTTCTGATTGTGGTACCAGGTGAAGACCGCCGATGATATGGTAGAGATACCATTGAAACAGCTGTTCGGTCAACTAACCTCCTTTGTGGTGTGGTGTGTCCCTGTTTTAAAGTTATGTACCAACATAACGAGACCTAGAGCCGGCAAAAAATTTGAAGGTTTAAATAATTTCTGAGATATGGGTTAGAACCACTTTTGCAACTGCATATTAGCAACCTACAGACCAGATTCATAGCATAAGTAACTTCTAAGGTATGCCTCTGAAACACTTTTTAGCCGGTTCCAAACTGGTTCGATTACCGTCCTGATTTTTTAAAATATCCAACTCCATACCCCATTTGGTAGCAACTTTTTTGTTTTTTTGTTTTTTGTTTAATCATAGCTAGGAGAATACTTGATACATAGAAATTAAGAATTACTAATACTATACGGGGCTTAGACAGCACGGCAAAAGCCTGGGATAACAACTTAACACTCACCACAGGTCCTGGGAGTGATCTGTCATCTTGCTGGGGAAACCAGCAGCGTGCAAATATTAGTAGGGGATAGTCCCAAGGGGACACTTATGCCAAGTTGATGAGGCGGCCCGAGAGACGCCTTTCAGGGATCCAGAGGTCTGAGGGATGTCGTCGGTTAAGGCGTCTTCTGAGCCTGTTTGTAGCCAATTCAGATGCAAGTCTATTCGAGTGGGCCACCAGTCGGTCATGATACCTACTAGTATGCATATTGATTTGGGCGCATAATGGCAAGACATCCAAATCGCGATATAAAGTTATATGCCTCACATACCAGGGAGCATCAGCAATGCGCTGTAGTACCAGGAAGAAGAAGATTCTAGTTTCTTGAGTGTAGTGGAGCATGCCGTACCCCATAGCGGGATCCCTCAGGTCCAGGAAGGCATGATAATAGCCTTGTAAACAAGGATTTTGGATCGCAACGATTGGCGGCGGTCCAATGTCACACCAAGATATTAAACCGCAGATTTCAAATATGGGACTCGTGACCCTAGAATTCGCCGTATCTGAACACGCATTTCGTCCAGAGAGATGGGTCTGATGTGAGAGAGTTGGCCAGTTTCTGTTGAGAGACCAGATTGCTGAAACTAGTCTGAAGGGTGTGAATCGATCCTCTAGGTTGTTGGCGAACTCTTCAACTATCTCCAAATCAGAGCGAGCCTAGGATCCATCTTCCCTCTGGACTATCTGGACTACAAACCTCTGTAATTGCTGTCTCTTGACATGACGAGGGTGCATTTCCAGAGGGAGAAACCTCGGTCTTGCGATGGGTCGATGTTACGAAGTTTTTCTTCCAGGTATTCAGAATTTATGTCAAAGAGAAGCTTTCTAAGGGAGACGATAGTCAACCTCATCTAATGGGTTGCGAGAGCCCATCCATCTCCGACGCAGCGCTCTCTTGCGTCTCACGATGGCGATTACCTGAGGTTTTAAAAGTGCCTGAGGGGGACTACGGTGGCTGCGGGGGGGGTCTACCACTCATAGCTTGCTCAGTGGCTGTGCGGATATTTTGAAGAAATAGTTGGGCTGCGTCGTCAATGTCCGCGGGAGAGTTCAGCTCCATGTCGATGTGTACCGTCTGTTCCAGTTTACTCTGGAACCGAGATATGTTGGCATGCCTAGTCTCGGCTTGACACTGATGGTGTGAGCTGCGGCTCGAAAATCTATTACCAGGGGAATATGGTCGGAAGCGAGTTCCAGCAATCCGCTGATAGCCAGATTGTTTGATCGGATTCCAGAGAAGATGGTAAAATCTAAGGCTGATGGGGAAAAGTTGTGGTTTGATGGAAAGTATGTGGGACTTCTAGTTGATAAAACTTGCAGGTGTGAAGAGTTATAGAGCACTGTGCCTCTGGCAGTTGCAATTCTTCCACCCCTGAGCTGGTGATGCGCGTTCCAGTCCCCGGCAATCAAGAACCTGAGACCAAACTCTTCGAAGATACCAGAAAAGTCTTCGGCTGACCACTGTAGATTTGGCGGACAGTAAATTGCCGCAATAACTACTCCGCCAAGGTCACTGTCCACCTTGACAGCAACGCCCATAGCAGACGCCCTCATAATCGAGATATGTAGGTGATATTTTAAGCAAGATTTAATAAGAACTGCTGCACCACCTCTCATACGGTCCGCAGGGTGGTTTGCAGAGTGAAGGTCGTATCCTGGAATTCGGAAAAACGATCTCGAGCAAAAATGAGTTTCGCACAACAGCAGAATGTCCAGCCGGTGCCTCTGGATGAACAGCTCTATTTCGAGAGCTTTGGAAAATGCCCAATTGGCGTTCCAGGAGCCAATGCGCAACCCTATGCTAGTCATTGCGTCTAGTGGTGGTACCAGACGAACCCTGAGGTAACAAACTAACTAACTGAGGGTTAGAAGCGAATTGGGGAGCAATTTGAAGCAGGAGACTGACCAGTGATTAATGAGTGTGGTGACCTGATCAAATTTGGCAGATAAGGCACCAATCTGAGCTTGCTGTTGCTGGAGAACTTGCAGATGAGCCTGGTGAGCCGTGGGAAATGTGGAACTTTGTTGTTGATAAGGCTGCAGGGGTTGCTGTTGCAACCGACGGTGACTTTGTTCCTGGCCTTGAGTTGGGATAAATTGCTGGTGCGGTATGTTTCGCGGTTGATGTTGGCGTTGTTGCTGCTGGGGGTGATTCTGGTGATGGTGCTGCGTTCGAAGTTGCTGTGCGAAACTTGGCTGAGGTGGACGTTGCTATTGCAGCAGGGTAGGCTCATTACTCATCTGCGTAGGTAACTGTGGTTGCTGCAAAGTTTCTTGAGCGCCATTTTTACTCCTACGGTTCCTTTTGCGGCGTCCCTGTTGAATTTCAGGCCCCTGCTCGGTATTTAGAGGGAGGGCAGAAGAGATGTCAGGGATTGTGTTACCCAGCTGTTGCGAAGGCTGAGCAATAGGTTGCCAGAGGTGGACTGAGCGCTGCAGAGAATCAACAGGGCGGCTGACTGTCCGCGAGGGGGCAGGGGCGGTGGCAGTAGCAGTGCCAGGCAATCGATTTCGGCCCTTTTCCTGATAGACTGGACAGCCTCTAAAGTTGGCAGAGTGATTTGAGCCACAATTAGAACACACGAAAAATTCTCGTTCAATCTGGCATTCAAATGGGGCAAGTAGCCCGCTGCACTTGGAACATCGTTGGTGATCCAGTAGCATGAGTATTGGAGCCATCATGGGGCAAGGAGGGGATTTGTTCAGCGATGGCTACGCGATGTGGTTCACCGGTAGTGCGAGTTGCTTCCTTATCATCTGAAGATGAGATAGAGTCGCAACACAAAGCCCCGTCCTCAAAATCTCCGTTATCAAGAAGGTTGGCAAGTGACCCAACCCGACTATTAGAGCCGGTATAGGGTACGGAGTTAGCAGAGCGGTTATTTGAGGTTGATGGGATAACGTCACGAGGATGCAGGATCATCTCTCATAGCTTTGGACGCTGGATTGGGGGATCCGTTAGGAACTTCTTTACGTTTGGATGCGCCATCGGGAGGGACCACTTGAAGGCGGCGTCTGGTGTCAAGTTCATCACCTGGACTGGAGCAACAAGTAGTTGGGTTTTCCAGGGGCTTTGGTAGATTTTGGCTTGTTCTTTGGGAGCTGGCCAAGAAGTGGGTAAGTGGACCTGTAGACCATTTTTGTTGAGTTTCAGAAAAGGAGGAAAGGTTTTCTGTAGCGATGGGGCCGCTGGAATCTACTGGATAAGTTCGAGCGGCATCTGATGGGAGCAGCAAGCGAGAACGTGAGCGCGTGCTGTGAGCAATTATGTGGCTATTCGGGTCAGCTGCAGCTCCGATATTAGAATTATTGGTGTTGTTGTTGGCTTCCATTATAGGAGTTAGTTTAATTTTATTTAGTTTAAAGTATTCAAGCCGAGTTACAGCAAGTCGGATTTTAACAAGCTGTGATCAAGTGTGGCTTCGCTTTGAGCGTATGTATTCTCACCAATACACACACACACGCGTAAAAGCCACAAGCCGCAAACCGCGTGGGCCGGGCGCTGTGCTTTACAATTCACAACAATTACAACTATTTGTTATATTAACGATAGCGAGTGAACAAATAAAATATCACTCAAATGCAAGAGAAACGACGCCTCTGGCGTGTTTATAGTGTCAATATCACTGATGGTTTATTTAATAAAGTCAATTCGCTGTCGGACCGGTGCGAGCACACGTCATATCGATACGATAGTTGAACTAGAACTCAGCTTCTGATGACATTTTACCTCTCTTTTGGCTGGTTGTACTCCAGCTGGTTATACTCCAGCTTCCCACCCACACACCAAACCAGTACATAGCTTAAATAATTTCTGAGATATATATATAGTTTGTTGTTGGGGAATAGCGCACTGCGACCAATACTGATCTATTGTGCCCCCATACTTAGTTAACAACTCTCCTAGCAGCCCTACTTCCTTTACGAATTTCAGTATTTTCGTGGGTTCTAGGTTACTTATCTTGTTGGGGGTAAGCTGTGTTCCCTAATTCTGCTGAATCTGCGCCTCGCTAGAGCATCGCAGTGGGCTAGTATATGTTCTGAGGACCCCTCCTTCTCTTCACAGTATCTACATAGTTGGGTGTTTGCTATTCCCAGCTTGTACAGGCGACCCCGCAACCTACAGGTGACCCCTCACAGTATCTGCATAGTTGGGTGTTTGCTATTCCCAGCTTGTACGGGTGACCCCGCAACCTGCAGTGGCCCGTGTAGATCCCGTGTCACTATCCTGAGGGCATTCTTTCCTTGTTGGATTAATTTCTGGAACCTTTTCAGGTTGTAAAGTAAAAAGTAAAATTGGCTCAAACAGCACCTCCAGGAGGGCCAGGGCCAAGCTTCTCTCAATCTCTTGGCGTGTGTGCTTATAATTTTTCGCACAAGAGAAAGGGACCTACAGCTTAACGGCAATAGTTAGAGAATTTGATTTTTCATGGCTAGTTACTTCACAGCTGGCGCCAGTAGCTGGTGAAGGTGATCGGGTGTGTAAAAGCTTTTTTCTAAGGAAAGAAAAAAATTTTTCTATTAGATGGTCCGAGTCGGGATCGAACCCACAACCTCCCGCACCAGCCGCCACACATACGACTGGTACGCCACGCCCGACTTTTCAGGTTGTGGTCCACTATTAATGCTTTCGCTTGTCTGATGCCTCTGGTGTTTACCCAGGAGGCTGTTCTAAGCGTATTCTCTTCCTTTCTAATGAGCTCCCTAATGGTGTGTTGGCCTATGAAACAGTAGGGTTCTGGTCCTACCATTGCACTGGCTGCATTCTTGCGTGCCAATTCGTCAGCCATTTCGTTTCTGGGGATGTTTTTGTGTTCCGGTATCCAGCGTAGGGACAGGTTGTTCCTGCTACCTAGTTGGTCCAATTTGTTCTTTGTCTCTAAGACAAGCTTAGAGATGAACTTGTTGCTGCTAAACGCATTGAGCGCTGCTTGGCTATCCGAAAGGATGGCAATTTCTATATTATGGAAGTTTTTTCCCATATTGAGGCTTGCAAATTCTCCCATTGACTCAAACCTTTTCGTTCCAGGTCCTGCTTCCCCAAGTCCAGCCTCTTGGGGTGTCTAAGTCCCGTCTGTGTACCACTGAATTGTTTGTGGTTGCATTTTATATGTCTCTTCTAGTAAGATCCAATCTCTCTTATTACTTTTGTGTACAGTGAAGTTCCTGTCGAAGTGGAACTCTGCCACCATCTCGTGTCTGGGTTGAAGGATTATAGGGATTTCCTTCTCCTGAATCTCAGAATCCCTCACTGTGGCTTACTGTGTAGTTCCTGCCTACTTCTTCTGCTGTCAGTCTGAGCAATGTGGCTTTTTTCTTCAAGCAGATGGTATGATGGAGTGGAGTTAGCTCCATCAGTACTTCTAGGGCCGCTGTCGGAAAGGTAGGTATGGCTCCGGTCATGCATACACATGCCAGCCTTTGCAGAAGATTTGCTCTATCTCCCCACACGACAGCTCCATACGTGAGCATCGGTCTCACCACCATGAGGTATAGCCACCGGAGTATGTGTGGTGCCATGCCCCACGATTTTCCGTCTATGCTCCTGCATGTGTATAGTGCCCTAGTACAGTTACTGAGTGTGTTCTCTGTGTGCTTGTCAAATTTTAGCCTGTTGTCGAAGACGACGTCAAGATATTTGACCTCCTTTTCCGTCTTTATGAAGCAGCCGGAAAGACGTATTGGCCTCATTCTACTAAGTTTGTATCTTCTAGTGAACGGTAGGTTTTGCAGGCGTTAGGTTTATCTCCATTTGATACCAAGAGAGGTTTTAGGCAGGGTGACACCCTATCGTGTGACTTCTTTAATCTTCTGATGGAGTATGTACTGCGCCAGTGCCCAAATGCCAACAGATCGGGCTCATCTCTTTATAAAGATCTAATGCTACTCGCATACGCCGATGATATTGACATTATCGGCCAAAACGAACGGGCGGTAAGCAGGGCGTTTTCAGAGATTGAGAAGCAGTTTAAACTGATGGGCTTAGCGGTAAACGAGGACAAGACAAAGTACCTAGTATCCACGGACAAGAAGTCTACGCGTCTTGGACAATTTGTTACTATGGGGGAGTACAACTTTGAGGTTGTAGAGGATTTTGTCTACCTCAGGACGATGATTACCGGCGACAACAACATCAGCCTGGAGATCCGAAGAAGAATTACTCTTGGAAACCGATGCTATTACGGGCTCAGTAGGGAGTTCAAGCCTTTTCTCGAAGAACAAAAATAGCGCTATACAAGTCGCTCATCATCCCAGTCCTGCAATACGGCGCAGAAGCATGGACAGAAGCGAGCGAAAATCCTTCGGAGGATATATGGACCTTTAAAAGTTAGCGATGGATACCGCATTCGAATGAATCACGAACTGTATGGGCTCTATAAGGTCTAGTCAAGCGCATAAAGCAACTGCGGCTGCGCTGGTTAGGACATGTAATCCGGATGGATGAAGAAGCCCCAGTAAAAAAGACGTACAAAGCGAAGGCGGCTGACTTTGGAGGACAAGGCAGGAGGGGTCGCCCACCACTAAGATGGGATGATCAAGTGCGGAAAGACATTTCCAACCTTGGTGTGAACAACTGGTGCCAGCTCGCACAATGCAGAAGCGAGTGGAGGGCATTCATTACAGAGGCCAAGACCATCATGCGGTTGTGATGCAACATCGGGCCAATAAAGAAGAAGAAAGAAGGTTTCTCTGCATCGTAGAAGTGAGTCTATCCATCTACATATTGTGGGGCTTATTCCTCTTCTGATTAGAGCATTCTTGACAGTACTATGGGATGTGTTGTCAAATGCTCCCTCAATATCTAGGAATGCGCACAGAGTGACTTCCTTATGTTCTATTGATTTCTCGAGCATCTTCCCGAGCTGATACAGTGCCGCCTCTGTTGATCGGCCTGCTCTGTACGTGTGCTGTGTTTGCTGGAGGGGTGCCTCCTTTAACAGAGTATTGCGTATACTATTGTCCACCAGCTTTTCTATCGTTTTCAGTAAAAACGATGTCAAGCTGATGGGTCTGAAAGACTTGGGGGTTAGTAATATCCTTCTTCCCCGCCTTGGGGATGGAGACTACCCTTGCTCTGCGGCAAGCGTGTGGGATGTACCCAGTAGCAAGACTGCTTGTCATGATTTTCGTGAGGAATGGTAGGAGTGTGTTCTTGCCTTCCTGCAGGAATGCTGGATAAATGCTATCCGGCCCGGGGGATTGGAAGGGCTGGAATGTTCCAATTGCTCACTCAAGTCTCCCTGCGGAAACAATTTTCTTGGCTTCTGCCCAGTCAGAGCCACGTGGGTGATAGTCACGGTTGCCACACTTGGTGTTTTTGCACCAAAAATTGTGTTTTTTTTCCTGTCACTCTTTTCCTTTTTTAATGGAATTGGCTCTTTTGCATGGATCCCGAAAAAGACGCAGAAATTAAAAGAGTTTCAAAAATTCTGAGATGTAAGACCACACATCATTTAGGGAATTGCAATGACAAGATGGTTGCGCGAGCTTGCTTGAGCAGTGGGATGTTCCCAAAATATTTTCCTTGGCTCAGACTCTAGAAGTCTACAATTTAAGCCAAAAGAAAAAAATTTGAATACGGAATTTCAATCAGATCGAGACTAGAATCTACTTTAAAATCAACACAAGACACCAAAACTTGACTTTATTCAGAAAATTGAAGGGCTGGTAGTGATTCTAGATTGTTTACATCTGCTAAACACGAATCTGCTTTCGGAAATGATTTCACGTTTAGATTTTTAGTAACTTTAGCTTAAGGCGCGTTAGCTGTTTAGGCGCGTTTAGTTTGGAGTCCGATATTTTATTTTGACTCCCTATAATATTATCGAAAGGTAGAACTTTTCAACTTTCAAATAAAGTATCTCAAACAATTCTACGATTTTTTAAGCGAAGATATACCATTTTGAATACATGTCTGTCTAACAACCTACAGAGTAAATTCAATGTTTATCTGGCAAATAGCAACTATATTGGAGATGAGAAATCGTCCCTAAATGAATATGTGAAAAAAGTATTTGGTCGTAAAGTGGAAAATTATTACAGATTGGAAGCGTTATTTCTTTAAGTATACTCGTACAAGTCTTTTTGATAAGATCAAGATGTTATTTTAGTATTTTGACTTACAGACCAATTTTTATTCAGACTTCTTAAGACTTACGTTGCACTATGGTTTTTCTTCCGTTTTTTTTTTCATAAACTCTAATTTTAAAACTATTGAATTGAAATTTGGTTTGAATACATTTTTTAAGCTCCGAAAATGACCTACCAAGTTTCAAATGATTTAGGGCACTATTTCATATAGCAGCCATATAACCGATCTGGCCGATTTGCCACAATTTTTTTGTTTATCAAGCTATTGCTTTGAAATTTGGTTTGTATACATTTTGTCTGCTCCCAAGATGACCAACCAAGCTGCCATATAACCAATCTGGCCGACATGCAACAAGGCTCCATTAAACTTTTTTGATTTTTTATTTTCTATTATATTTAATGGAAAAAAAAACAATAACAATTATACAAATTCACATTTTAGTATTCATCTCCATTATTAGTGCTTCATTCTAAAAGTAAAGATACATTTTAAAAAATTTTAAATAAGTTTGGTTATGTTACTTACTATAGAAGGTACTCAATTTTCTTCTAGTTCAAAGTATTCATCTTCTGAAGCAATAATCTCAAGTCCGTCCAGTTCTTCATAATTTTCGTCGGACGAATTCTGTGTGGAATCTGGATCATCATTTTCACATTGAATTTCTAAATGTGGTGCTTGTTGTAAAGATATAACTTCTGCTGGTATGGTTTTCCTTTTGATTGTATTTGGTCGTTCTTTTAAATAGGTACTGGACAGCAACGGATCAGAAATATCCATGGATCTATTGAAAACGTCTGTAATATTGTCTAATCGACTGCATTTTCAAGCGTGTCCTCTTCTATCGCTCTTATATAATTTATTTCGGGATTCTGATGCATGTTCCCCAAGGCATCCTACCGGAACTAAACAAGTGTCTATTATTTGGTACTCATGTACTAAGACTTTGTGAACAGTGGGCGACATCGGATACCAAGGATATTTTTTCTGATATGCCACAAAAACTTTAGCACAGAAGTCTTTAAACTTTTCCGAGTTTATTTCGTACTCGCAGTTAATTGTTATTAGAGTTGTATGAAAACTTTGTAAAATATCATAATCAAAATCAAGAATTGATGACAGTAAAGCTGCATTGGAAAATGCTCTTCTTGCTGTGTTGCCGTCATTGGAGTTTCCACTGCCATTTGAAAGAGGCTTGTCCACATTTAGGCCCATTTCTTTCATCATTTTTAATTGTAAAAGTCTTTTTCGTTCTTTTAGTTTAAGCTTGTCGCAGTCCTTGACATGCCACTTCTTAAGCTCAATTCTATATGAGATTTTTAAAACAAACTCGAAAAAGCGTGTGAAGAGCGTGTGCCTTAGCCATAAAAGCCTTCGAGTTTATATCTTTAATGTTGAGCAATTGTTTTGGCTTCGCTCCACAGATTGGGCAAGACTGACAAGAGTTGGTGCCTGACAATATGTTTAAGACTTTCCCATCTATTAGTGTCATGTGGCCAATATACTCGACATATATATATTTTTCTTTAAATTTATACAAATATATTTGCATGTTGCGAATCTGGGCATCCAAATTTTAATTTTCTTCTAATATAAGAGAGGTAGTTTCCTTAATGAATTCAATCTTCAATGGGCGGCAAAATCAAACAGATTGCAGAGTCTTATTGAGCCAAATAATTTGTTGCGTTTCATTTGTCAATTTCAATGGGACAATTGTAGTAACAAACAGTGAACTGTCAATTGAAGGACTATCGTGGATCTGGAAACGCTGTTTGTATAAACTCTGGCCGGACGAACCATCATATCCATAGCTGAAGAATAACTTGCAATGTACCACGTTGGGAAGTGTTTCTAAGACCTCGTGTTGCAATTCAAGAATGCGGGATGATGTATGATCCAAAAGATTTTGCAATGATACAAGTGCCTTATTTTCAAAATATTCAATTCCTTTTGGCCTGAGCTTTAATTTCGAATTAAGTACGGCCGGATATGCCGGGTATATATCACATCCGTGAATTTTTGCATTTCGTTGTATATTTATATACTGACGTTTTGTGAATCCATTTTCCATTAAAAATGCAAGCGCACTGTCAGCTGACATTTGTTTGGGCTCATCCGCAAAAAGCTTCTTTTTTATTTTATTAATGCTCTCACAACTCGCAGCTGCTTTTAAAACAACAGCCAAGTCTTTTTCGTTAGATTTTTTAGTTGAAACTGTGGCAGCATGTATGAGTAATGGAGATAAGTTGTTATTCTCCTCTGAAAGTTCCGCGGCTAATTTTCTTTTCAGACGAGGACCAGCGCTTTCATAATCACATTTTGGGCGACCCACTTTATTTGCCAATGCATAATGACCAGTGATTTCTATGAATAAGCTTTTCCCAAGCCATTTTGCGTGCTTTCCCTTAAATCTTTCTACAGTTGAATTACATTTAGGCAAGTGTTTATTTAAATAATTGACAAACCTTTCACTTTTTCATTTATCGACTTTATGGTTTCGTTATCTAAATGTTTTTTTGTGATCACTCTCAATATGTGCTGTTGTACGGCGTCTCCTGAGCGATTGTTGTTGCTCCAAATGTCAACCAGCTCAGCACGACTGAACACATATGGTACTAGAAAAATTTGATTTTTTCGAAAACGTGTGGATTCGGACAAAAAGGATTAGTTTCTCATTAATCTGCACACTTTGGTTAATAGTTTTCCACTTACAACTTTTTGCAACGCTTTGCCATGCAAAAGTACTGATCCACGAAACACAACTACACTTGTTAAGCTCGTTCTAAAAATACACATAAACAAAAGACGGTACAATTGGACAAAAACACACAACAACGACACAAACATTGGTAAACTTTAGTTTTACATACCTGGACTATCGTTTTCCATATTTATTTATTTCACTTTTGTGTAAACTTTCGCCAAAACAAACAATCAAAGTCGCAAAAATTTTTCCCGCCAATTTCATACAAAACAGGTGGTACATAATCAGCTGACTTTAACAGCGCGCAAGCAGAACAGTGTTGCTCCACATGTTAAAGTTAAATATTTTTTTATCTGTCTAGGGTGTCTTAATATTAAAAATCAAAAAAAACTTCAAAATACTAAAAAAAAAAATTGACTTTATGCCAAAAAAAACGGAAAAAAAAACATAGTGCGTTGTTTTGTTTTACCGATTTATCTTTGTAACCACTCGTCAGATTGTTTTGAAATTTGGACACAATATAGAATTAAATCCGAGGAAGCCATTGGTATTAAAATCTCAATTTCAACATTTTATTGCCACAGTAACTAATTAATACATGAAATATTTGTTGGGATTTTTTGTACGTTTAATAATACTCAAGAAATAAAATGAATGTATAATTGAACGATTTTGTGAAAGAGATATTTTTTATTTTGTTAAATAAAAATATAACATGAATAATAAGGGGAAGAAAATTTGTTTGGCTCTTTTTTAATAAAAATGGCTCTTTTTTGAAATTTTTTTGGTGTAATTTAATTTTTTCAAGTGGCAACCGTGGTGATAGTAGATCTCTTGTTTGTCACATTCTTCCATGGGGATGTTTCCCGGGAAGTGAGTGTCTAACAAGAGACGTGCTCTCTCCTCGTTGCTCTCTGTGTATGCATTGCTAGCCTTTTTGAGCGAGTTGCTAACATAGCTCCGTCTTTCGTGTCCTCAATGGGCCCGCAGAACTTCCTATAATTCTTTCTATTGGCTTTCCTGATTTCGCTATTGTATAGCGTCAGGGTTTGCTTGTATTTTTTCCAGTCCCCGGTTTTTTTGGCTTCATTAAAAAGAATTCGGGTATTCTTTCTGAGTGCCTCGAAGGTGCTATTCCACCAGGGAGCATCATTTTTTTTTCTCCATTTGCTAAGGGGGCTCTTCTCTTTATAGGCATCGATTATACTTTTGTTTAATTCGTTTACTGCACTTTGTTGTTCTAGGGGGTGTTTCGGAATCCGAATCCTAGGTATATTGTTTCCTAACGTGGAGTAGAAACCTCCCCATTTTGTTTTTCGGGGGTTCCTATTAGGGATACTTTGCTGTATGCTAGATTCCAATCTGATTTGGATCATTCTGTGGTCGGACATAGATTCCTCTAATGAGACCTGCCAGTCCTTTATAGAGGGTTTTAGCGACCTGTTTGAGAAGGTTACAAATGTTGGGACGGATCCAACATTACATATATCCAGGTCAAGCCTGGAGAGGAATTTTGAAAGGATAGTATATTTAAAATTCTTCCTTATCATTATACAGGCTCTGGGGAAGGCATGCCTTTGGTCCCAATTTACCGTGGATTCTCTTGTATACAGGCCCTTTATTCCCTCATTGCACCAGGGTTCCTGTATTAGAGCTAGTCCTAGGTGTTGTCGGGTTAACTGCTCCCACCGCCTCCGAACACCAATGTGGTGTCGGCCTTAACACCAACGCCGTTGGTGGGTGCTGCTTCTCTTTGGGCAGGGGTGCGTATCTGCGCCTCTGATACCACGGTTCTTGGCTTCTTTGCCATCCGGAGGGCTGCCTCCTGTTTGTGACCATTTCTGAGGTATCTCAGGTACCATTTGGTCCGACAGCCAGAGAGACCTAGACGATTTGGGTCGTACAGGCCTCCAGGCTGTCCTCTTGGAGGCAAGGAGTCCTCCTTGGAACGTTTGTCCCCGGTGGGAGGTGGCCTTTGTCCTCCAGGAGGTGGGCCGAGTTCCCATTCGGGGGATGGGATGTTCCCTCTTCGTTCCAGTATTCTTCCTTACCGCAGGAGCTCGGTAAGGACGCCGGGGTGGGGTTTTGCGCACTGGTGCGCGTCTCTCTTCTCTAACGAGGGCTGGACGCTCCCAGTCCATCTGCCTCTTTTCGAACTGTCTCGCGACAGCGGTAACAGGGATATCCTGCTGTATTTTAAAATGATTACTTTTCTTCATAGTTTGAAGGGCCGTTTCTTGGGGCTTCCATACGGTCGACCACCGGCCGAGGCCCACCGGTGGCAAGGCTACTTAGAACAAGCGGTCGCCACTTGCCTGAGCTCACCGTTTGCGACTGGACTATTTGTTACCCCTGCCTCCAGCCAGGCTGACTCTCGGCACGGTCCGAGTGACACCTTAGTCCGGCCCGGGGTGAGATGTGAGGGATGGCATGGGAGTAAGTAGTGTGTAGGAGTTGGGTGTGTGCAATTTCTAAGAGGCGGCAACACAAGCGCATCGTCGGTACACTGCGGCGTGTCACCCGCTAGTTCGTCGGGATACGGAGCTCTGAGATATATAAACCAACTGATTAATTTACCAGGAAAATATCTAACTTCATACTGCCATGTTCTGGCTTTCACTAAAGTGAAAACTTTTCTATTAAACAATCAAGGAAATCCGTATCAAACCTGTAGTTTCTACTTACTCTTAACTCGACGGATAGAATTTAAACCGTTTTAATCTGATTAACACAATCAGTTTTATAAAACAGCACATTTTACAAATTCGAATTCGACAATTTTTGTCTAAAGTGAGACCCTTTGCGCTCTTGACTGCGGCTTCCCAGAGACCGCCAAAGTGTGGTGCCCTGGGTGTAATAATCAGGAACTTGTTTGTGGATAGGTTATACATACGAATATAGCAATATAGGATGCGATAGGCTAGGTGTTCACTAGGCCGCGGAAATCCACACCGTTTCAAAATGGTTTGCCAGTTGTAAGACTTCAAGGTGGCAGGGATCCCACTATTTGACGAAGAAGAGCTGGACGATATCTTACGCAATGCACGCATGTGATATGCGACCAATGCCTTTGGTCCGGCGTGATAGTTTCGCACGGAAAAATGACGTGCGTAATTTCGAACAAACATTGACTTACAGGGTAGCTGCAATGGATGCTTTTGAAGAAATAATATTTTTAATAATAAATATCCGTCAGAATTATTTCTCGATCCACCAAAAATTTGGTAACAATCGGATAAGAAATAAGCAAAACAAAATTCGCAACCACCCATTTTTTTTTTGGTTCATCCAACCAAAAACAAAAATTGCGTGTACATAATATATCAAACTTTCAACATTTCACTTCTTATCTTTAGCCTCGGCGTCCCTCAACACGTCCAGATTTACACCTTGGCAAAAAACTTAGCCGCCATTATCAACTCAACCAGGAGATCCATTCCGACACCAAAAAATGATTGATCCCAGGTGAGATCCAACCAATGACACATTGTCGCAGACGGAAGTGTTCTGGTCAATTGATGCAAATCGTCTGTGTAGTGTTGCTTCATCCATTGAATCACACGTTGCAGTGTAGACGAGCGAATGGAAGGCAGCTGTATGGGACTTTGGTAGCTAAAGTCGGAATGATCTTGCAGATGGCTGATGTATGCCGAAAAGTGATTCACCAGTTGGCAGGGTACATAAACCAAACAATTGTCACTGCATTGAAAACGTAGCAGTACCATTTTGACATTCTCCTCCAGGACAAGTGGAGCTGGTTGCAGAGGCGGTGGCGGCGACTGTTTGTCTTTTTTTAAGGCCTTGTGCACCTCAACCAACTCAAACTTGGGTGGGATGGTTTTGTTTACTTGAATGTCGTCAGATTTATCCATATTGAAAAATTGTATCGAATTTTATTTGGATTTAGATTTTGATTTAATTTTGGTGTTGTTCTGGCGTTCGAGACTTCCGCCAACTCGGATGAGCTCAAAACCGGACCAGTCATCCAGGAACGGTCTGAGAAATTTTAGACTGCTTCGTAAGTCCCGTTGTTTTTGCAGCAATTGAAAATCTTTTCTAAAATGATGCCTTTGTATATTCCATACGATGCAATCCAACGCGTGGCGAAGTTCTGCTGGCGATGGAGTGGATGTTTCGAATATGCCATCCTTTTTTTCATCATCGATGAAATCCGTGTTAAGGGACCTTTCGTAATATTGACAGGGCCATTGATTATCGGATTCGAGAAGAAAGGAAGAGCCGACAGCAAGACATTCGAAGAATGCCTCCGTTCCAAACAAAAGATCGATGCGTCTAGCACGTTGAAATTGATCACCAGCCAGTCTAGTACTAGCGGGCAAATCCCATTCAGAAATCATGCGAGCATGAATCAAGCAGCGCTTATCCTTGCTTGTATGTACCTGACGAGTCACTCATAAGCACCTTTCCAGTATCCAGAATGATTTATCCATTGATTCATTTGCGAGTGCGTGGCTGCTTCTACAGGTTCCAGACTTGATGACGATGCTTGCGTTGTTGACGATGAACGGCTGTAATGGGGCACAGTATGATGCCGCCCCTTGCAACTGCGACAACGATGATTTGATGGACAATGAGCCATCCCATGGCCTGCTTGCAAAAAATTGCTTCATGCTCTTGCCTTGAAATTGGGAACTTTTTGCAAGCTTTTGGCCAGAACTGGAACAAAGAACGCAGGTTAGATTAGTAATCGCAAATGATAAGTTCTTGTCAGTTGTGGTATGCACACATATAGAGTACCCACTGTACTCAGTACAATTCATAAAATGCATATTGTAAACACTTTGTTGCAATATACAAAAGACCCAAGCACATTTCAAGTGCGCAGTAATTCGATCATCCTATGGGCAGCTAACGCAGAAACGCAGCGTGAGCATATCTTACATAAGCCAGTGGCGCAATTAACATGAGCCCCCTCTATGTGTACATAACACTCTCTCTCGCACTGCTCCGTTCTCAGCGTTGTGTAAATAACCAACACATAATGTAGCCGCTCTGCTGTCAGCGTTCTGGCAGCATAGCTTCTCGACTTAACATAAGAACACACTAAGCAGATCATTCATTAAAAGATATTCAAATAAAAACCACGAGTGTGCGCTGCGCCTCGGAAACTAAATAGAACTGATACTTATAATTATTGGCTGGAAATAATAAGACGAAACAGACAACACTATATGGAATAATTTTATTCAACTACTGGCGTAACTTTACATGGCGACCGTGCAGAGATTCGAACTTTGAGATAAATGAAGTACCCTTTGGAAAACGAGGATCTTGGAATTATCGAAGCTTCCACCAAAAATTTACAAACTGACTGAGTAAAGTGCCTGGTGTTTCGAAAAAGTTCTTGTGAAAATGAAATAAAATGAAAAAAGGAGGCGTGCGCTAGAAAATATGTAAAAGAATTGCCGAATTAAGAACGGCATTAATTGCACAAACACTCCTGAGTGGGACACAGCATGTGACCTACAAAAAGAATTAGAATTAAAAGGAGGCGTGCGCAAGAAAATATGTAAAAGAATTGCCGAATTAAGAACGGCATTAATTGCACAAACACTCCTGAGTGGGACACAGCATGTGACCTACAAAAACCAAATTAAATACAAAAACAGAAAACAAGAAACCCGACACTCGAAAACTAATAAAACCGTTATGCCAGAACATTACTAAATATCAACCACCAACAGAAAATCAGATCCCCGAATACAACAAGACGTCGCCATCCGATTGCGAAGGCCCAATGTACACACCGGAGTGTGAGTACACTTGCGCTCATACGCAACCAGCCCCGCTACAAATTAACAAGTAACCAACGGCCCGTTGGACCAGCGCCGGCATTGCCTAAGTCCAAAAGGCCCCGGACAACAGCAGCAGCTGAAGGACGACTAGCACCAGGAAGCAGCATATTTTAGATTAATATAAAAACTAAAAAAAAAAAACCAAAAATGTAAAACCGAAATAATATCCTATAAGTCGAAAATTGTAAGACAAATTGTACTTTTGAGCTGTTCATGAGAACGGCCCGAAAAATATTAACTAGGTAGGGAAATATGTTCACAAACTATAAAAAGATACAGAAAACATTTTTTTATTCTTGGAAAATATCAATTACAAATAAAAGCAAAGAATAATTAGAAAACCAAACGAAAAAAAAATTAACAAAGAAAATATTATATTCCATATTTTACCACCATGGGTTGGTTTGAATCAGACGATAGCCAGACAAAAGACAATACGGCCAATGTGGTCAATAATGTCAAAGTCATAGATCACACGGACGATATACCTTCACTTTGGATAATGCTTTTAATTTCGATCATAAGCAGTGTTGCACAATTCTTATTAACATTATATGTCAAACACAATAAAATTATTAAGAAACGTTACATAAGCAGAGCAAACGACCTAGATAGGGTATAAAGCGAAAAAAAAGAGATATTCAAAAATAAAATTAATATTGAAAAATAAAAATGAAATCACTTGGAAAACAAAACTCTTATTTACATGGAGTGGAAGGAGATAGTTACAATTATCAGAGAAATTAGAAATAAGTTTGATAAATTCTACAAATGCTTAAATCAGAAAAGACACGTACGACAGTAGAATGCTTTAATCAAGCACGCCAGTTAATATATGACCTTCGAGAAACATTAACTAATAACCTTTGGTCACAAGTATCAAAAGCTTTAACTAAATTCAGATTAAACCTAGTATCTGTAAATACAATGTTTAATTTAGACTTATCAATTCCAACAGTTTTAAATACACCTTCGACAATAAAAGCAAGCGAAAAATCCGAACTTCCGCAGAATGAAGAGATTGAAGAAGACGAAGATGAATCAGACACAGAAATAGAAGAAAAAGACATACATGATTTGACAATTCCAGCTGTAATAGCATTACCTGAGTTGTCGGATCCATCAAATTTTGATTCCGATTCAGATTCAAGTATAATAGAACAAAAACCAAACACAATGGCAGATACATCAGTAGCCGACAGGGCATATATGAAGGAAATTGTCCAAGCAATTTCTAAATTCGAGGGAAAAAAAATACATTTACAAAGATTTTTAACAGCATTAAATTTGATAAACCTTACAAAAGGAACATACGAAAGAATTGCTGTTGAAGTCATTAAATCAAAAATAATAGGCTCACCCCCTTATAAAATTCAAATTGAAACTACAATTAATGCAATCATTCAAAAATTGCAGGCTACAATTGTCGGTGAAACATCCGACGTCTTCTTCTTCTTTATTGGCCCAATGTTGCATCACAACCGCATGACGGTCTTGGCCTCTGCAATGAATGCCCTCCACTCGCTTCTGCATTGTGCGAACTGGCACCAGTTGTTCACACCAAGGTTGGAAATGTCTTTCCGCACTTGATCATCCCATCTTAGTGGTGGGCGACCCCTCCTGCCTTGTCCTCCAAAGTCAGCCGCCTTCGCTTTGTACGTCTTTTTTACTGGGCTTCTTCATCCATCCGGATTACATATCCTAACCAGCGCAGCCGCTGTTGCTTTATGCGCTTGACTAGACTGATATCCTTATAGAGCTCATAGAGTTCGTGATTCATTCGAATGCGGTATCCATCGCCAACTTTTAAAAGTCCATAGATCCTCCGAAGAATTTTTGAATCGCCTCCTCATCCGCTGCTGTCATTGTCCATGCTTCTGCGCCGTATTGCAGGACTGGGATGATGAGCGACTTGTATAGCACTATTTTTGTTCTTCGAGAAAAGGCTCTGCTCTTGAACTCCCTACTAAGCCCGTAGTAGCATCGGTTTCCAAGAGTAATTCTTCTTCGGATCTCCAGGTTGATGTTGTTGTCGCCGGTAATCATCGTCACGAGGTAGACCAAATCCTCTACAACCTCAAAGTTGTACTCCCCCATAGTAACAAATTGTCCAAGACGCGTAGACTTCTTGTTCGTGGATACTAGGTACTTCGTCTTGTCCTCGTTTACCGCTAAGCCCATCAGTTCAGACTGCTTCTCAATCTCTGAAAACGCCCTGCTTACCGTCCGTTCGTTTATGCCGATAATATCAATATCATCGGCGTATGCGAGTAGCATTACTGCGCACTGGCGCAGTATATACTCCATCAGTAGATTAAAGAAGTCACACGATAGGGTATCACCCTGCCTAAAACTTCTCTTGGTATCAAATGGTTCGGAGAGGTTCTTCCCTATTTTGACGGAGCTTCGAGTGCTTCTCAACGTCATCATGCAAAGTCGAACGCACTTTGCTGGTATACCAAAGGTAGAGGGCGTCAAAGCACCTTGACCTTATCGGTGTGTCAAATGCTGATTTATAATCAACAAGAAGATGGCTGGTTTTGATATTTCTCTCATAGGTCTTCTCCCGGGTTTGTCGTAATGTGAATATCTGGTCTGTGGTGGATTTACCAGGTCTGAAACCACACTGATAAGGTCCGATCAGTGTGCTAATAAGCGGCTTTAGACGTTCACAAATAATGCACGACAGAATCTATATGCGATGGGATGGAGACTGATCCCACGGTAGTTGGCGCAAACTGCAGGGTCTCCTTTTTTAAAAAGTGGGCAAATTATACTTAGACTCCAATCTTCGGGCATGCTCTCGTCGGACCATATTCTGCTGAGGAGTTTAGCTGTGTAGGCTTCAGAGGTCCGTTGTGATTGCAGCTTATCGACATTTAGCTTTCGACGTGTACTAGTACGTGAGGCATGTGCCACACTGAGCCGCGTGCGTACTTTGGCTGCAATAAGGTGGTGATCCGAGTCTATGTTGGCGTGCCTTCCGTCGATCACAACATGATCAATCTGATTTCGCGTAAGTTGATCAGGGGACTTCCAGGTTGCCTTATGGATGTCGCGGAGTTTAAACCTGGTACTACTTATGACCATGTTCCTGCCCGCAGCAAAATCTATTAGCCTCTCTCCGTTACTGGAGGTTGTTTCATGAAGGCTAAATCGGCCGACTGTCGAGCCAAAAACTCTTTTTCTCTCCCAATTTTAGCGTTAAAGTCGCCAAGCACGATCTTTATGTCGTGATCGGGGCAGCGCTCATATAATTGTTCCAGGCGCTCATAGAATTCGTCTTTTATCGAAGCGCCCTTGTCTTCCGTTGGGGCGTGTGCACAGATAAGACTAATATTAAAATATTTAGCCTTTAGTCTGAGTGCGGCTAGTCGCATGTCCACTGGTGTGAAACTGATGACAGAGCGACGAAGTCTTGTACTGACTGCAAAGCCGCATCCAAACTCATGCTTGGAAGCATGTCCGCAGTAGAAGATCTCCCAGGGTGCATTGGTTGTTGATGTTCTTTTCACCATGCTCCCCTGTCCAAGCATTTCCTGGCGTGCGGTAACGTCTGATGAATATTTCTCAAGGACATTCACCAACTAGATATCAGCACCTTTTCTGTTGAGGGTGCGAACATTCCAGGTGCATATCCTCAAATCGTGGTCTTTAAAACGTTTGCGTGGGTCGTCGTCAGAGGGGGTCCGTATCCGAGGCATTGTTGTCGCAGTTTTCATTGGTGCAGTTTTTTTGACGGCGGTGGGTACCAAACCCGACGCACCAACCCTGTATATTGTACCCTGTAGGGAGGGCTCGCCGCTCACGTTAGCCGAAGCTTTGCGGATGCAAAGCGTTCTGTTTACCGTGGTCACCAACGAAGAGGTGTGAGTCGACTTGAGACGCAGTAAGCTAGGATCGCGCTGTGTTCGCCAAGTTGATCCGATCAGCAGCTTTACCTCACTACATACGCCCCCATTAGGTCCAGAAAATCTATGACTAGAAATTTCTGTACATCCGACGTAGTTAAAGTAAAAATGGCGAATGTCTTTCAAAAAGGAAAAATAGAAACACAATTTACTAATGAAATCGAAAACTTACGAAAATTGCTCGAATCCTGATACATCGATGAAGGACTCAGTGCAGAGCATGCTGACTCCTTCTGTACAAAAGAAGCCATAACGACCATGGTCAAAAACTGTGAGCATGGTAAGTTAAAAACTATTTTGGAAGCAGGTACATTCAAAACAATGAATGAAGCTATAACAAAATATATCCATTGTAGCACAGAAATGACGGGCAACGCAAGCTCGGTATTATACACCCAAAGAGGACATGACAACAGAGGTTATTACCGAGGAAGAGGTAACTCCCAAAATAATAAATACCAAAACAACAATGGTAACAATGGAGGTCGTGGAAATTCCTCAGAAAATTTCAGAGGCTTTAATCCAAACTACAATAATGCCAATCGAAGTAATTCTAACAATGGAAATCGAGGCAACCAAAAACAACCAAAATAACCAGAACTACAATAACAACAGAAACAACAACAAATATTTTCATCAATGAAGTTGTTGGTTAGCGACCTTTCTAATTGTAAGAGTGCTGCTTGCGGGCTCGAGGTCAAGAAGAAAACTCATTTGTTGTTTGGAAACAAATCATCAAATGAGTTTTCTTCTTGACCTCGAGCCCGCAAGCAGCACTCTTATTTTCATCAATATAAAAAATTAACACACAGGAAAATTATTTACATTTCTATTAGATACCGGATCAGATATTACAATTATAAAAGAAAATGCGGGTATATTTCAAGATATTGATCACACTAAAATAACACATATAACAGGAATAGGGGAAGGTATAACAAAATCACTTGGACAAACATTTCTCGAATTTTAACAGGTAACTTCATTATGCCATACAATTTCCATATAGTACCAACTGATTTTTCAGTACCTGGATATGGAATTATTGGACTAGACTTCGTAAAAAATTTAAATTGTCAACTAGACTTCACTCCGGAAGGCGATTCATTTATACTCCGACCAAATAATTTACAAACTTCAAACCACGTTCCAATGGTCTATAATACAGACAGTAGCGAAATCGTCATTCCATGTCGTTCCGAAGTAATAAGACAAATTTCACTGAATACAGATGACGAAGAGATTCTAATACCAAATCAAGAAATTCAAAAAAGTATTTTTATTGCAAACACACTTTCCAATACAAAAAATGCAATTGTTCGCATATTAAATACAACAAACAAAAGTCAAGTTCTAAAATTAGACAAACTCCAAAACGAACCACTTCAAAATTATGAAATATGCCAAATAAATGAACAACAAAGAAAAAAATTAGTATTATCCAAGTTGAAAAAGAATTTCCCGTCTCAATACAAAGACGTTATGACAGAATTGTGTTCGAAATATACAGTTATATTCGGATTGGAAACAGAACCAATCACAACAAATAATTTCTATGACCAAAAATTGAGATTGAAAGATGATGAACCAGTTTATATTAAAAATTACAGAAATCCCCATAGTCAAAAAGATGAAATCATAAAACAAGTTGAGAAATTAGTAAAAGACAACATAGTAGAACCACCAGTGTCAGAGTAGAACAGCCCATTGCTTTTAGTTCCAAAAAAATCACTACCTGATTCAAACACAAAAAGGTGGCGTTTAGTGGTTGATTACCGTCAGATCAATAAGAAGCTATTAGCTGATAAATTCCCATTACCAAGAATAGATGATATTGTAGACCAATTGGGAAGAGCTAAATATTTTTCATGTTCAGATTTAATGTCTGGATTCCATCAGATAGAATTAAACAAAGATTCAAGAAACATAACTTCATTTTCAATGGTTTAAAAATAGCACCAAATTCTTTCCAAAGAATGATGACAATAGCATTTTCAGGATTAAACCCCTCTCAAGCGTTCCTTTATATGGACGATTTAATAGTCATCAAATGTTCAGAAAAACACATGCTAAAAAATTTAATTGACGTATTTGAATTGTGCAGAAAACATAATTTAAAATTACACCCCGAAAAATGTACATTCTTCATGCATGAAATTACATTTTTAGGCCATAAATGCACTAGTCAAGGAATTTAACCGGATGACAAAAAGTATGAAGTCATAAAAAATTATCCAGTTCCAACTGACGCAGACAGTGCTAGAAGATTTGTTGCATTTTGTAACTATTATCGTCGATTCATCAAAAACTTCGCGGATTATTCACGCCATACTACACACTTATGTAAAAAAATGTTAAATTCGAATGGACACCTCAATGTCAGGAAACTTTTGATTATTTAAAAGAAAAATTAATGTCGACATTACTACAATATCCAGATTTTTCCAAAGAATTTTGAATTATCACGGATGCAAGTTAACAAGCTTGTGGAGCCGTATTAACTCAAGAAAGAAGACTACAACTTCCAGCCGCATATGTTTCACGATCATTTACCAAAGGTGAATCTAATAAAAATACAACAGAACAAGAATTAACCGCAATACATTGGGCAATCAATTATGTCAGGCCATATATATATGGAAAACACTTTGTAATTAAAACAGATCATAGACCCCTCACGTTTTGATTTTCAATGACAAACCCAAGCTCAAAGTTAACAAGAATGAGACTTGATTTAGAAGAATTCCAATTTACGGCAGAGTACCTTAAGGGAAAGGACAACCATGTTGCTGATGCGTTATCAAGAATATCCATCGAGCAACTCAAAGATATTACAAGCCAAGTATTTAAAGTCACTACAAGAAATCAAAGTAGACAGAAAAAATCCTGCGCAGGAACAGATTCGGAATTGCAAAAGCAACCGGACCCTTCGAAGCCCAAAATATATAACGTCATTCGAAATGAGGATGTTAAAAAAGTACTGACCTTGCAATTAAATTTATTGAAATGTTCCTTCCAACATGGAAAAAGGTAATTGCAAGAATTAATGTTGATAACCTATATACTAATGAAGTTTTTGATTTAGATCAATTTTTTCAAAGGCTTGAAACAGATGCCGGTATACATGAAATTACGTTTCAATTGATTCCTTCAAAAATATGGGCAACAAAATATTAAAAAATCTAAGAGTAGCGCTACTCCAGCCGGTGACCACAATAAAAAAATGATAAGAAAGAAATCGAAGAACTCCTGTCTACATACCATGACAATCCAACTCAAGGAGGACATCCAGGAATAACGAAAACAGCAAAAATAAAACGATTCTATTACTGGAAAAATAGTAGTTGTAGTAGTAGTTGTGGTTTTTATACCCTTGTAGAGGGTATATTAAAATTGTCCAGATGTTTGTAACGCATAGAAGGAAGCATCTCCGACCACACAAAGTATATATATTCTTGATCAGCATGACGAGCTGAGTTGATATAGCCATGTCCGTCTGTCCCTCTGTCCGTCTGTTTCTATGCTATCTTCTCCGTCAGTTTTAAAGCTATCTTAACCAACCTTTGCACGAAGTCTTTTGGTACAAATACGCTGCACATATGTCGGAACCGGCCAGATCGGATGATTATAGCATGTAGCTGTTATAGGAACCATCGGCCGAAAATGTTGTTTTAGTGATAAAAACTTTTTTGACTTCAACGCAAACGTCCACAAACCTCTTATTTATGAGTTTTCTATGCTTTCACATAAATCCACCAAGTTTGATTGGACATCTATATAGTATAGCTGGCATAGAAATTGGGTGTAGAAAATGTATATAGGAGGCCTTGTCAAAAATGTGTACATTTGGCCGAATGTACATATTTGTGTCGACTAATTTATATAAATCATACAAGCTACAAGGGTATAAAAACTTCGGTCGAGCCGAAGTTAGCTTTCCTCTATTTTTATACCCTGTTCCCATTAAAAATGGGAAAAGGGGATCATGAAGTTGTGCAAATGTATGTAACAGCCAGAAGGAAGCTTCTCCGACCCTATAAAGTATATATATTCTAGATCAGCATCAACAGCCGAGTCGATATAGCCATGTCCGTCTGTCCGTCTGTCTGTATGAACGCGTCGATCTCAGAGACCATAAGAGATAGAGACACAAATTTTGGCATGCACATAGGTGTATACCGTACCCAGCTCAAGTTTGTTTCAGATTTGAAAAATTCCCCCCACTCCCCCCTTAAACCGCAAAAAACTGTCACAGCCACAATTTTAAAGTTAGAACCTGGTGGCTTAATATATACAATCCTAGGCCTTATTATATTATTATAAGATACGAGCAAAAACACAAAAGCTATTAGCGTTTGTGTATGTGAGTGTGTTTGCATGTGTGTCTCAATTGAACAGGGTATTTTGTGGTCGGGAAACTCGACTACAGCGCTCTTACTTGTTTTTATTTGTAATACTGTACAAGTAAATCTTAAACTATAGCTGGCTAACCTGATTACAGTTGTAAAAAGTAATTGAAGTATACAAAAAGTTTTTCAGTCAAATTTTTTTTTCTTATTTTAAACATGGTTATATAAAAACCTTCCGTTGAAATTAGCATAATGTAGCTGCTGAATGATGCCTGTTATAGGTAGGTAGGGCATAGAACAATTCGCTTATGATGCTGTTTCGGTACTGCAAAGCGTCTTTGATGAACGCTGCAAGGGCTATCCAATATACTCCGTTGAGCAGATCGAGAAGTTCGTTTTCCGATAGATGTAGACGCTGAAAGTGCAACATACGTATCTCCTTTAAGATGGGGCAGATTCCGGCAAAGTGAGCCACATCTTCCTTGGCACACATATTGCAGAGGGTACAATCTTGCCAAGTGTTACTCCTGTAAGGTTGAAAATTGAGGCTTAGAGTCTCACATCTCGCCCTGAAAATAGCGTTTATTCCCTCCACACCTAAACTGTCATTGAAGTAATTTTTTGCTACGAGGTTGAGATCCAGGGATTTATAGAGTCCTCTCTATGCTTTTTTTTGCTTGCGCAATAAATCCGTCCCTTTCTACTTCACAGATTTTGGCATGGGCTTGCTGCCACAGTAGATGGTTGTCAAGGTCGATACTGACATACCGACATATCTCTAAGAGCTGGGATCTTTCGCCCTGAAGTTGCCTTGCTATGATCTTCGGCAATCTTGAGCTATCCATCTTCATTACTTTGATTACGTAATTGAAATGGGTTTGCAGAGTGTATGTGAACAGCGAGGGCAGACCAGTTTCTATTAATATTGCGTAATTTGGGGAAGTTGAGGGGAGCCTAAATACTTTTTTGATGAAGGTGAGGAGGCGCTCGACATATTCATAGGATGAGTGGCCCCATACTTGCGATCCATAGCACAGGATTGAACGTACAGCCGCTTGAAAGACTGCGTATTTTGTGCTTGGCTTGACGTTTTTCCTACTAAGCAGAGTTTTCCATGACGCGTTTAAGGCCACTTTTGCATCTTTCAGTTTCTCGCAGAGGTGAGCTTTAAATGACATATTGTGAGTCACTAGTACTCCTAGGTATTTGTAGCTCTTCACCCTTTCACCCTTTCGTGAGTAACTACCGCCGCCCTGTCTAATTATCATGATTTTTGATTTGTCCGTGTTGATTTGAAGGCACCATTCTCTACAATATTCGTGAAGCTTATCAATCATTTCCTGGAGCATTTACAGAGAATCGGCAAAGAGACACATGTCGTCGGCATACATTAACACTTTAAATAGTTGTCCAGCAAAGGTAACCTCGCCTGGTAGGGCATGTGTGATGTCGTCGACATATAGCGAGAATAAATGTGGACTTAGAATGCACCCCTGCTTGACTCCACAGCTAGTGTTAAACCCGCCAGAAAGTCTGGAACCGTCCCAAACCGATGCTGTGTTATTGTCGTACAGCTGGACTATTGCCTTGAGCATTTTAGTAGATAGACCGATGTTGCTCAGTTTGTAGAACAGGCTTCTTCTGTTCACTGTATCAAACGCTGCCTTAAAGTCAATAAAAAATATATATAACTTTTTTTTGGACTGGAGATAGGACTGAGCAATTGACGTTGGGACAAAGATGCTATCGACTGTAGAATATCCCTTTCGAAATCCATTCTGAAATTCACTTAGTAGATTCATCGTGTTAACCCATTCAGTCAAGCGGGACAGTAGCACTCCGGCTAGAATTTTCAAGATGACATTAAGGCAAGATA
The DNA here is from genome assembly GCA_037044535.1 of Lordiphosa magnipectinata. Classification (NCBI taxonomy): domain Eukaryota; kingdom Metazoa; phylum Arthropoda; class Insecta; order Diptera; family Drosophilidae; genus Lordiphosa; species Lordiphosa magnipectinata. The sequence continues at coordinate 815,433 of JBAMBO010001951.1, forward strand.
TTCCCCTGTAGTTGCTGGCGTTAGATGGGTCTGCCTTTTTACAGATTGGGAAGATAATGCTACGCTTAAACGATTCTGGGAAGGTCCCTTCATTGTACATGTGATTGTAGGCTTGTGTTAGCAGTTCTATGAAGTTTGGCGTCGCGTTCTTAAAAAATTCAGCAGATATTCTGTCATCCCCCGGTGCTTTGTTAGTTTTCAAGTTGCCAATGGCCTCGTTAACTTCCGATGTCGAGATGCATCTGTGTAGGTCAGTTGAAACCGTGTTTGGCAAAGCATATTGTATTTGTATTTCCGAGTTTGAAATCCACAGTAGTTGCTTAAAATGCTGAGCTAAGGACGGTGCGTCAACTTGAATTTTCCTGATGGTTGGGTTTCTATTTATAGACTTAGGAATTGTCCAGTAAGTTTTTGAATTGTGTGCGTTATAGAGCTCTACTTCCAGATTTAAATAGTATTCATTTTGTTTGCTATAACAAAGGGCCTTATATTCCTTATTTGCTTGGAGGTATTTCGTTTTCGAGTCTTGTGTGTTGTCCTTTCTGCAGTGTCTTAATAGATTAAAAACCAAGTCTCTAAATCGCATACATGTCGAGTCGAACCACGCTTGCTTGTTGGGCTTAGTTGCTTTTGTCTGCATAGTTTCTGCTGTTTTTACTATCATCTTTGTTAGGTCATTGGCTATGTTAATATCATGGTGGAAGCTTTGGTAAAGCCGTTCCACTCCATTATCAAGCTCGGTTACATAGTTGCTCCCTTTCCTTTGATTCCAGCGCAGTTTTGGCATTAATGTTGTCTTGGGGTTGCGGGAGTTACGTTAGTCATCTCCAAAGTCGCAACTAGTGGTATATGATCCGAGAAGATTAGGCCGTCAACTGCCATGTCGGTGAAGGCTTCATGCCACTGCCCTTGGATTAAGCAGTAGTCGATGCTAGAACAGGCATTTCCTTTAAAAAAGGTGTATTCTCCATCCTGGTCACTCTTAGTAGGGCCATTGACGAGGGTCATTTGCATACATTCACACAATTCAATTATTTAGCGACCTCTTTTATCAGCCACCCTGTCCTTGGCGCATCTTGTAGTTCTCGCTAAATCAGTGGCAGATTCGTACGATTGCGTGACTACCTATTCCGTGCCAATACGTGCGTTGCAGTCTCCAATGATCTGAAATGATCTGGATGATGAGAAAGAGCTCCTTTTGTATACAGCCACTTGCTCGACTACGTTCCGCAGTTCTATTTGCTGGAATCCAGTGTAGGACGTGATTTAGGAAATATTGTTTGTAGATTTGTTCATTTTTATAGACCAAAGTTTCAAACAGCAAAAAAATACAGTGATTATTGACATATTTAAAAAATTTAGAAAATATTAAGTTAGTTGCTAAGCCAGCTATATTGTAGGACAAAATTTATAAAACAGAAGTATATTTAGGAGTAACATATTGGCTGCAGCTTATAGTTGGGTTTTCCAAACGATTTTTAGCAGAAGCCACCAAATATCGGCGACAAATCATAAACGAAGATTTTTAAGTTTTTTATTTTTTATTATTTTATTTTGTTCTATTTTGTTTTCTTTTTTTTCTAAAACAGTCTGTAGAGCCGTCTTCATTGACGGAAGATTCACTATCTCGTGACGAACGGGGAAGGTGGGTGGAGTAGTCAAATGAAAGGCGACTCTCAGACGTACCTATATTTATAATTGTTTAAATAATACTACATAGCATCAACTGACGGTTTTAAATAAACCATTGTTGAATAACACTTACAGTTTTTATTATTGTAATGCCAGCTATAATCTGTGATCACTATGTTGTCAATATTTTATCTTTACACAATAAAAATAACATACTACTACTACTATTACTAGTTGGGTTTTCCAAACGAACGCTTTTTAGTTTTTTGGATGCGTAACTTCAGTTCCGGTTTCATACTTCAGGTCCACTTTAAAGTCTGGGTCGTATATTTGCTTCATGGTGTTGATTGCGGAGCCCGCATTGCACATCAGTTCCATAGAAAAGTTCCAATAGAACCAGTAACCATCAACAGCCATTCTGTCGTTGCGAACCATCATTTTTTTGTTACGGTTGGCATTCAGTAGGTCACGCCTTAGGCCAAGCATTGCCTTCTTGTGCTGCTTTCGCTCATAAGTGAGATCCTGTTCGATTGAAATTTGAGATCCGGCAAGGTTTTTGGTGTGTTTTTGAATAAGTTGCGCATCCCTTGTTGATCTTAGCTCTACTAGCACAGTCATTTTTCCTCCGTTCTCGTGGAGTTTTTTTGCGAACTCGATTTCCACTATTTCCTTTAGCTTAAAATGGCGCTTGCAAAGGTCAACAACAGCATCAAAGGGGGTTTTGTCGCCTGGCATGTTTTTTATTATCAAACACTTTCGCTTGGCACCATCTTCTAAAAGTAGCAGTCTTCTGGCTTCATTTTCTCGGTCCTTCTTAATTGTTTGTAGCTCTCCTCGAAGAATTATATTTTTGTCAGTTAGGTCCCGAACTTTGGTTGCTAGTTCACTGACGTTGCTTTGGACTGAATCGATTTTATCGGCTATTATGTTTAAGTCGGACTTTGTCGCAACACCCTCCCGTTTTTTGTCAAACATCTCTTAAAGCATATACTTGAGTTGAAACCAGGGCTGCAAACCCACAAAAATTTTCGGAACCTCCGGTTTGCAGGTTCGAACCAAAATTTACCAACGGTTAAGGTTCGGAAATTTGAGGTTCGAGGTTTTCGGGCTTTGGCTCTTTCAACTGAGACTTGAGTGGATGGCACTGATAAGACAGTTAGCGCAACAGCTTTAAGCTGATTACATTGATGAGATGTCCAAAACTTTAAAATGTTGGATTTAGACGGTTCTCTATCAATGCCATCGAAGAGTCTAATGATGTCATTAATCGTTTTATTTTTTGAAACACTTTGCTGTTCGTTAACATTGCGGAGATAACTTTCTACATCGTCATCTTCTGAAATAGATAATGACAAAGCCAAATTCGGAACCTCAACACTGTTTAAGCTTTGAAGTCTATGAAAAATATTACCAATGTGTTGTTTGGCTTCTAGCTTTTGCGAATCACTTAATAGACTTTGGAATCGAGGTTCTAGAAACACAGAGGCTAGTATGGGTGGAGATTTTATGACAAATTTTTAACGTCTTTCTAGAATTTTTAACAAAATGGCATTAAACCTGCCTGGTGATTTTGAGACTCTGTCGGACAACATCGCCCAGATAACAAAAAAGTCGCTAGGCAGGAGATCAGATTAGTGAAGTTTTAAGGAAGCGTCATACAGTGGACGTAGTACTGAAAAAACGGCATCTACTTTTTGCCATTCTGCTTGGCTTAAATGTAACGATTTTATATCGCTCGAATGCTCAATGCTTTGACATCGAGTAGGCGTTCGCACATTTTAAATGTAGAGTTCCATCTTGTAAGACAGTCGAGAATTGGTTTCTTTAAATTGCTTGCAAGCAACAAATTAAGGCATGTGGGAGTTCGTAGTTTTTTGCAAACTAATCTAATTCTGGACATATCAATATGTAATTCTTTAAAGAAATCCAAGGCAACTAAATTAAGCGTATGCGCTGCACAACGTATTGTAGTTAACTGATTATCCTGTAAATCCATATCTACCATACTGAGTGCGTCGCAACTGCATTCACCCTCAGCATCATCCAGTTCAGCTTTGCAAATGTTTTCCATTATATCGCCCACATGAACCATGTTTGCTCCGTTGTCAACTGTATAGGTGTACACCTGACGCATAGATACATTGTAGGACTGTAAGACGTCGACTATAATTGATGTGAGATTGCCGCTCGTGTGCTGGTTATGGACTACCTTCATTGCTAGTGTATAGATCTTCAGTTCGCCCTCTAAAATAATTTGCACATTTATGCCAATTATCGACCGGTCTAAACGACTAACACAATCGGCTTTGATGGATATCAATCTGAAATAACACAGTAAATATTATGCTTTATTGATTGTCAATTCATTTATTGGCTTTCAAATACTACATACATATATATCACGAGTACATCACACCCGCAAAAATATATACATACACATGAATGCATATGAATGCAAACATGTACGTCGATTTTCGGCATATGTACATACATATGTATCAGCAGTGAGAATTTAGATATATTTCCCACCAGATATCGACTGTTAAATAGCTAAGCAATGTCAAATAATTAGCTAGGATTGCAGGCTCCAGTTTTCGAGCTTACAAAATAGCTATGTCTGGTGGGAAAAATAGCTAAATTGGCAATTCTGGTGTGTACATACATATATACATATTCATACATACAAATATTTAGCTAGCCACATACATGGCATGAATGTAGATATGTATGTACAGACATATTTTTTCTGAATTTACCGATTCTGCAAAACATTGATTATGCTTTCTCGTATGCGTTGAGCTTTTAATGCAATTACATCTCTAATGTTTTGCCTGTTTATAGCAAGTGGCGGCTCAAAGGCATTGCACAAAGGCTCAATGATTTTACGGAAGCCGGAATCCTCTAGCATCTTCAAAGGCCGACCATTCTTTGTTATAAGCTCTACACAAGCATCCGATATAGCTTCTTTGGACATTTTCACTTTGATCGGTCTTTCACTCACGAAATTGAGCATATATTGCAGATGGTTTGCCCCACTAGGAACTTTTTTTTTCACAATAATTTGTTCAAAAATGCTTTTATGTTTTCGTTTAAGGTGCCGCATCAAATTAGCTGCATGACGGCCGGTCATCTTGAGTTTACATTCGTGACATTCTGATTTATCAGTGCTCACATTGTATGTAAATTTCGTATATATTAAATTTGATGTCATTGCTGAGCACCTCCTTAGTCAAACTTCTTAAACAAAATGAAATGCGCGTGCCACTTCTGATTTGTATACACATATTTTTGTCTCTTTCGTTTTCAATTCTTCTTTGGGCAAATTTTTGGCGCGCGGCACTCGCTTCTGTATGTATGTATGTATGTATGTATATATTTTTGCTTAAGTATGCACAACTTTGCTTAGCGGCCGATACACAAAACGCTAGTTATCGTTTGTGGGCAATGGTGGGCAAACCCTTGCTTCGAGATTTTTTTTCGGCAATTGGCGCCAGTCTCATAATAATCTGCGTCGCAAATTAACTCGTTTGGAATTGTGCACAAAAACAAAAAAAAACGCGGGCATACGAAAAACGCGGACATATAGAAACACGGCATTATACAAAACAAAAACAGTTTCATATGCGTGCTCTCCTCTCTTTCTTTCCGAACGAAGGTTTTGTTGTTGGCGCGTGCAGACCTGCAACAACAACATCATAGGTGACTCTCTTCTCTGTCTCCTATGTCACTGGCAAATTAAAAAGCAACAACAATGTTGCTAAGACAGCAATGACCACACACACACACTGACACAAACAAACAAAAATCGGTTTTCTCTATCTATTTCTTGTAGTTCTTCTTCTTGAGTTGTATTTGGTTTTGTTTAAAAAGCATTTATTATTAACATTAGTTTTTTGGTACCTTTTTCTGGCTCCTTAACCTAATTTAACGCTTATACATTTTGGTCCTGCTTTAGTTATCTTCTATATTGATATTCGTGTTATTTTGTTTTGTACTGTTGTTTTGTTAGTGAGATTCGTTGTTTTAGCTTGAGATTGCGTGTTTTTTAAATTTAGATTCCCTTTTAGAAAGTCCGTACCTCCATGCAGGTGCGAGAATGCTTTTATAAATGAGTACCTTGTTCTTTAGAGACAGTTTGCTACTGGCGTTCAGCAGCCAGCTCATCTTTTGTGCCTTGAGCTGTATTGATTTGACCAGACCGTTTATGTGCGACTTGAAGGTAAGCCTTCGGTCAAGAAAAACTCCCAGGTATCGGTATCCTGCAAAGTGATCCAACAGCTCTCCTTGGAGGAAAACTCCTGGGCAATCGTCTTTTCTCAGCGTGTAGGTAACACTGGCACACTTTGAAAGGTTTAGTCCTATATTCCAATTGGAGCACCAATTTCCGATTCTTACTAGATACTCTTGCATGGTGTCAGTAGCGGAATATATGCAGGGATCCCTTGCCAGCAGCAAAGGTGTCGTCAGCAAAGGTGGCGATCATGAAATCGTTTCTGTCAACGATTTGGGGATTTTGGTTAGATGGCATATCGTGAGTGAAAAGGGTGTAGAGCGTTGGGCCTAGGACACTTCCTTGTGGGACACCAGCGCTGATGAGCTTTGTCTCTGATTCTTCTCCCTCTTGGACAACCGCGAAGGTCCTTCCAGTCAGAAAGCCCTTAACAAGCAGGTACAATTGAGGTGAGAGCAGCGATTTTATTTTGTACAGCAGCCCATCATGCCAAACTCTGCCGAAGGCCTGTTTCACATCAAGAAACACAGCAACTGTATATTCCTTTGCTTCAAATCCTTCCAGTATGAAGTTTACAACTCTATTGAGCTGCTCCGGGGTTCCATGACTCCTTCGAAAACCGAACTGGAAGGGTGGAATTGCTTTTTTAATCCTATCGTCCCGCAGAATTCTGCGCAGCATGCACCTGTCAAAAATTTTGGACAGTGAGGGGAGAAGGCTTATCGGTCTGTAAGAGTCTGGGCTAGTTTGGGACTTTCCAGGCTTGTGGATCATGATGATCTGAGCTTTTTTCCATGGTTCTGGAAAATGACCAATTCTCAGTATGGCGTTATATAGCAGCACCATAAAAAGCAGCGCCTTGGTTATCAGAATCTTTAGAGTCCTGTTATCAAGCAAATCCTCACCAGGGGCTTTGGAGTTTTTCAGGCCTTTGACGATTTCTGTGACTTCCTGGAATGTCACAGGAGCAGTCGGGAGCTCAAGTTGCAAAGGTACTTCCAAGTACTCTTTGATGCGTTACATTGTATTTTGTGCATTTGTATTGACTTTCACGAGCTCGTAAGCTCATTCTGGGCACCCCTGGTTTAGATTGAAACGGGCGCATATGTATAAGATGAAAAATAAAACGTTCAATACGTATGTATTTCATAGTCGCGTTTGACCGACTTTCAGTATTGTTATATTTCTAATGGTCGACTCTGTTGTGGCGTACATGCAAGCGTACCCAAATAAATTTAATGTCAATAATTTTTTTTTTTTTAACCGAACCATAAGCTTGGGTTCGGAACGGGTTCGGGTTCAACTATTTTCGTCCCCGTGGTTCGGTTCAGGGTTTGGTTCACAGTAAAAAAAAAGCCGGAATTCCGGGTTCGAACCGGTTCGGTTCAAAACCGGTTTGCAGCTCTGGTTGAAACAACGGGAGACCAATCAGAAATCCATTTCCATGATGTGTAACTTCTCCATTAGATGTTGCGTCAGATCGAGGTCGTTTGGATGATGTTGATGCATCATAGTGTGCTGGGGACCTTGATACCGGCATTTCAGTTTATTCTTAAATTCAAATTTTCGCGCCAAAAAAGGAGACTGCTTGTGCGTGATAGGCGCACTGCTTGCACCTTGGACTATCAGGCAACCTGTCTGTAGTTTTAAGCTCCACCTGGAAAAATATGACGCGATATTAAATCTTATGTAAGAAAATGTCCAAAATGTCAAAAATGTAAAGTTGCAACACATACTAAAACTCCTCTTACTTTAACAGAAACACCACTAATGGCATTTGATAAAGTAATAGTGGATACGGTCGGTCCATTACCAAAATCAGAACAAGGAATATGCTATCACTTTAATTTGTGATTTAACAAAATACCTTGTTACCATACCAATCCCTGACCAAAGTGCTAAAACAGTAGCAAAAGCTATTTTTGAATCTTTTATTTTGAAGTACGGTCTGATGAAGACGTTCATTACGGACATGGGAATGGAATATAAGAATTCGGTAATCAATGATTTATGTAAATATCTTGGTATCCAAAACATAACATCTACAGCACACCATCACCAGACTTTATGAACTGTGGTGTGATATCTTCCAATTCCAATGATTAGCCAGGTCCCATATATATATATTGTCCACCTTTATTTGTATAGTTTTGATCCACCCTTATTTCTCATACATTGAAATTGAAAAATATATTGTTTGGGTGAGGCACCATGTGCACTCTTTTGTGGTCATTTTTATTCTGTTTCTTGGTTTGCTTAAGCTAAGCGTACATGGGTATATTCTTACTGGCTAGCGAGAGAGTGTGAGCGTTTGTATGTACCTTTATGTATATATATGTATGTGCGTGTATGACTCGAACGTACCGCAGCAACGCGCTGGCGGCAAAATGCTAACGCTGCACTTTTGTTAGAGTTTGAGTGAGGCATGCTCATATTACACATTTATGTGTTTGGGTTATTGCTCAAGTGCAACAATGTATGTGCATATGTTTATTAAATGATATAAGTGTTTATTTGTATAAATATATATATGTATATAGTTATGTTTGTAGGCTCACTACAGTGGAAAGAAGCCATAGAACATTTAACGAATACATTCGTTATATATCGGTTGACAAAACTGATTGGGATATTTGGTTAATAATCTTTGTATATTGTTTTAACACAACACCATCCACATCACACGATTATTGTCCCTATGAATTAGTATTTAGCAGAAAACCTAGTATTAACAAGGCATTCAATAGCATGGATAATTATGTAAGTTCATTATATAATTTAGATGACTACGTAAAGGAATTGAAATATAGATTAGAATTATCATACAAAAGAGCAAGAATCATTCTCGAAGAAAATAAGAGAAAGAATAAAGAAATCTATGATTCAAAAATAAAAGACATACATTTATCAATAGGTGATAAGGTTTTATTGAAAATGAAGCAGGTAATAAATTAGATTCTAAATACATAGGCCCGTATAAAGTAGAAAAGATAGAGATAATATAATCATTTCAGACAGTAAGAATAAAAAACAAACAGTTCATAAGGATAGGCTAAAAAGTTTTATCATAATATCATATCATAATTTCAATTTTATCAAAACCCGTGCATGGAGATAAAATATCATTCGAAATAAAAAACGAGAAGGCCAAGATAACTTCGTCTGTGCCGAAGTTTTTATACCCTTGCAAAAGCTGTTTTTGAAATGACAGAGTTTAAGAACGCTTAGATAAAAATCAAAAACTTTTGTAACTAAAATCCGTTTTCCGTCAGATGAACATCTGATTTCGACCAAATTTCGCGATTTTTTTTGAAAACATTAAATTAATAATCGAAAAGTTTAAGAACGATAAAATTGAAAACAAAAAAGTTTTTCTCACTAAGACTCATTTTCCGACCGATAAGTCCAATGGCAGCGTGAAGATATAGTCATCTGATTTCGAAAAAATTTTTCAAATTAGTTTGAAAGCGTTTAATATTAATAATCACAGACCTTAAGAACGATTTACATGAAAAAAAAATTTTTTTTTCACTAAGACCCATTTTTTGACCGATCGGTCTTATGGCAGCTATAAGATATAGTCATCCGATTTTGACCAAAGTTTGCGAATCTGTTTGAAAGCATATAAAATTAATAATGACCGTGTTTGGGAACGCTAACATTAAGAACCAAAAGTTTTTCTCACTAAGACTCATTTATTGACCGATGGTTCCTATGGCAGCTATAAGATATAGTCATCCGATCCGGTCGGCTCCGACATATTAGCAGCGTGCAGTAGAAAGAAGACTCTGTGGAAAATTTCAGCTCGATAGCTTTAAAACTGAGAGACTAGTTCGCGTAGAAACAGACGGACAGACAGACAGACGGACAGACAGACGGGCAGACAGACGGACGGACAAAGCTCAATCGACTCAGCTCGTCGCCCTGATCAAGAATATATATAGTTTATGGGGTCGGAAATGAATATTTCTATGCGTTGCAAACTTCTGGGCAAAATTATAATACCCTTTGCAAGGGTATAAAAAAAATATTTTAAATATTAATAATATTACAATTATATATAAATTTTTAATTTTATTCTTCACTTTTATTGCACACTTTCGTACTTAATTAAAAATACATATGTATTTACAAAAAAAAAATATATATATATAAAAATAATACCAAATAATAATTATCTTTAAAATAACTTCATTTCATTACGTTATTTTTCAAAAGGAGGGAGATGTGGTATGCACACATATAGAGTACCCACTGTACTCAGTACAATTCATGAAATGCATATTGTAAACACTTTGTTGCAATATACAAAAGACCCAAGCACATTTCAAGTTCTAAGTAATACGATCATCCTTTTGGCAGCTAACGTAGAAACGCAGCGTCAGCATATCTTACATAAGCCAGTGGCGCCTGACTGACACTTATAATTATTGGCTGGAAATAATAAGACGAAACCGACACTATATGGAATAATTTTATTCAACTACTGGCGTAACTTTACACAGTCTTGGCACAGGGTTTTTGTATAACAGCATCAGCAATACGATACGATGCGATGCCACTAGACTGTAAAAACTTACAATGACGTTCCAATACATTGTGCCCAGTTGGGCAAAGAAAGCAAATTGAGGCCTTCGTTTCACTTGTTCCGAGTCTGCTGATCGCATTTTCCCATTATTATGTATAACAGCATGCCATGTGCAATATCCGACCCTGTGCGACGAACGAGGCGGTCTTGCTTTACCAAATGCAGTACTATGTAGAACTTCTTCAAATTGCCCTAGGATGGACAATATGATTCTCACAAATGTATGGCAATCTCTGGGGTTAAGTAAGGTCAGGTTCATGACCTTGTTTAGCTGATCAGCTGTTTGAGTTCTTGTACTCCAGAAATTGAGACAAATCGCAATGATAGTGTGGTGTAGCTTTAGCTAAAGCCGCACAGCTACGCTGGCAGCGGAGCGACTGCATTATGTGTTAGTTATTTACTCAACGCTGAGAGCGGCGCTGTGCGAGAAAGGGTGTTATGTGCACATAAAATGGATTATGTTAATTGCGCCGCCGGCTTATGCTAAACATACCTTTGTAGCACTTATGGAGTCTGTTGCATACTTGTATGATCATATTACTTTGTATGTACTTGGGACTTGAGTAAATAAACATCGCAACATATACTGGGTACAGTTTACTCTGTATGTGTACATACCAGAACTTATTAAATCTCTTGTCAGTGGCTAAACGCCCCTGATTCACACCGACTATTTAACAGTATTCGGAGACCATTAATATTTGCCCTTAAATCATGAAAAATTGAAGTTTATATATATTTGCATTTAAGGTATTTAACGACACATTACACCTGCAATCAAACTTACATAAAAAGATAAGTTAAGAGGATATCTACACAATCTAAATTAAGTTGGCAAATTTACAAAAGGTGACAAAAAATTTAAAAACAAAATAAATAATAACAAAAAAAAAAAAAAAACAAGTATTTAAAAAAATGTATTTAAATCTGGCGTCAAACAAATCAGAGCATACTCACAAAAAATACTAGATCGTCGAGGTGTACTCAGAAAAAGGCGAATAGCTTCGTCAAACAGAATGCAAATTCATTAGGACAACATTTGTTCAACGGAGAATTAAATGGGCTCTTATAATAAACTTTGAGGAAAAATCGAATAGAATAAAATAGTTAAACCAGTGGGGGTCAATGTATAAACTTCCAAAAATAAGTTAATAATAAGTTTTTTGGGCCATAACTTTTAATAAGTTTTTGGGCCATAACTTCAGATATTGGGGGTCCCCGGAAAAAACCATGTATGAGGAAGTGCTATACGCTACTTGCTCTACAGCGCACGCCATGCCATTAGCAGGTTATTTCGCACTGTAGCACTGTGTTATTATGAGCAAATATGGTTCGAGCAGGAGAACTTTTAATTGACAACTGCAGAGCAAAAAATGAATGCAACTATGAAGAATGTAGTGTTGATGAAGGTTGATCATGTGATTCAAAAGAATTTCTTGATTTGGACGATGTCCAAGTTACCTCAATAGATTCCATGGAGGACTCTATAATAACAGTTTGTTGTGCTGAAATTTAATAGGTAGCGATTTTTTTAAGGAAGTTCAGTTTCACATTAGTAGAGTTCGCACACTTTGTAAGAAACTCCGTACTCACACTATATGAAATCTATTGCATATAGAAAAATTTGCAAAACCAGTGCTAGACCGTGTGACGAGATGGAACTCAACCTACAAAATGTGCGAACGTTTACTAACTCTTTAAGATTTATGAATTCAGAGTTCTTTAAAACAGCTCTACCTAAAACCATCTGAATTGAAATTGATTTGCTGCATCCAATTTATAAAACTTCTTTGAAGCTGCAGGATTCACAATTAATACCAAGCTATTTTTATTACGCTTGCTTTTCATTTCGAGCAAATGCTCTAAAATCTTCAGCAAAGCATTGCTTATTACTAAGTGCCCGATTAACGTTCTTCTATTATGAGCTCAGTAACAATATTGTCTGCAGTGTCCTTATACCCGAGATTTCAAACATTGTTAACTTCTGACCAAAAAAGATTCAAAGCAGAACATTACTGACATGCTGAAGCTCAAAAAAAAAATTCTTAATGAGAGTTTTTCAAATTCACCTTTAAATGACTCAACGATTGCGAAGAAGAGAAGTTTATGAGAACAACAGAAAGCAATAAACAAATATCAAATATAAAATCTGTAAATGATGTTATAGAATCCTTTTAAAATTGTCCAAGACAACATACATCGACAAATGTTCTAAAATTTTGGAAAGGTCAAAAATACGAGGACCTAAAAAAAATTGCCTTAAATATACTTGCTGTTCCAGCAACTCAGGTATCAGTTGAACGAGCTTTTCCAACTCTTAAGTTTGTTCTTTCTTTCCTAAGAGCTAGTATAGATGAACAGCTCCTAGAAGATTTAATGCTTATTAACCAAAACAGTTTTTAAAAGTTGTAAGTGTCAGTTAATGAATTTGAAATCTTTTGATTCGAGAAATAAATATTTAGCATTCACTTAAAAGCTATTCTGCTAAGTGGAACTTTATTAGTTTCGATTCAGCTACTCAGATTAGCCATGATTTCTTATTTTTGATTTTGATTAAAAAAAATTGTACGCTATTAATTACACTAGTTCACAAAAATAAAAAAATTAAATGTCCCATTTCTACTGGAACTGTTTTTATACCCGTTACTCGTGGAGTAAAAAGGATATACTAAAGTCGTGCAAATGTATGTAACAGGCAGAAGGAAACATTTCCGACTATATAAAGTATATATATTCTAGATCAGCATCAACAACTCAGTCGATATAGCTCTGTCCGTCTGACCGTCCGTCTGTATGAACTACTAGATCTCAGAGACAAGAAGAGCTAGAGTAACTAAATTTGATATCTAGACTCCTATTCGCAGATCAAGTTTATTCTAAATATTTGCCACGCCCACTTCCGCACTTACAATAACAAATGTTGAATAACTGACACATTTTTTAAGATATCGATCTGAAAAATTGCAAGTAGAAGAGGAGAGATGCGGGCGCATAAATCATCGCTCTGCAATCAAACATTTTTTTTTTAGCCACTACATCAACACAAAAATTCAGTTTGATCATCCTAAAATTTCGCTAAGAACAGCGGCAATACACAAGGATAGTTGAGGGTCCAAATCAAACAATAAATAACACAATTTAAACTTTTTGTCAAATTGACAGTGGTCACTTAACAGTTTTTTTTTTTTTTTATTATAATAGACAGTATTAATATAGGGAGTATAAACTATTAACAATAGGAGGGTAAGCAAAAGAAAAGGAAAAAGAAGAAAGATTCCGTACCCGCGGGTCCGCCGCAAAGCATTACTTCGCGGGGCGGATGGCGGTCAGGTTAGCCGCTCAACCCGTGATGGCTGCACGCCGAGTCTTCTCTCTGCGCCGCAGATTCTTCATAATGGCGGCCGCCGTGTTGGCTACTGTCTGCCACCCACTCTGGGTGGACAACATACACTGTATGATGTTTTCGACCGTCAGCTGCATATTCAGCGCGAGTGAGGCTCCTGTGCGCTCGTTCCCATATAGTGGACACGCAAAAAGGACATGGTCCACGTCCTCACTGCTTTCGCCACCACAGTGATCGCAATAGGGATCCTCCTAGTGCTTGAACCGGTGCAAGTACGCCTTGAAGCATCCGTGGCCTGTCAGCATTTGGGACAGGTAAAAGTTTACTTTTCCATGTTTTCTGTTCAGCCATGGCTCCAGGATCGGTATCAGCCGGTACGTCCATCTACCGCTTATTCCGCGATACCATCTGCTCTGCCATTGCGAAACTGCGGAGTCACGCTGTGCCCTGCTTCCTGTGCGTCCACTCCGTCTTTCCGCTGCTAGTAGGTCTATCTGGACTGTTCCAGCAACAACTAGAGCAGCCTCCTCTGATACGGTGCAGAAACAGCTGGCGATTCTGAGGGCGCAGCGTCTATATACCGACTTACATTGACGGCTGTATGATGGTATGTTCATACCGGTTGCCCATACAGTCGCTCCAAAGAGGATAATGGAGGAAACCATACTCGCTATGAGCTGCCTTCTTCGTTGGTTTGGCCGCCTGGTATTTGCCATCATTCTTGTTACTGCGGTTGTCGCCTTCGCAGCTTTGGCGCTCACATACTCCAGGTGTTGTCATAGCGTCATCCTATAGTCGAGCATGACTCCTTGATATTTGATGGCTGGCTGCGACTCGATTGTGATAGAGCCAACCCGTACCGTTGCCACCTCAACTTTTTTTCTGCTACTTACTAGGACGGCTTCTGTTTTGTGTTCGGCTAACGTGAGCCCATTTGCGGCTAGCCACTCCATGATTTAGTCAATCGCGAGACTGCATCTTTCTGTGACTTCACCCAAATGTTTTGCCACAGTTACAAGGGCTATGTCGTCAGCGAAGCCTACCAAAGTGCACCCATCGGGCAGGTCTAGCCTCAGAACTCCATCGTACATGACGTTCCAAAGTGTAGGACCTAGCACAGAGCCTTGGGGTACGCCTACTGAGACAGTGTATTGGTGCTGTCCTGCTTCAGAACTATACAGCAGCACTCGGTCCTCAAAGTAGCTTGCAATAAGCTGGATGAGGCATTGGGAGATGCTTCGGTCGCTAAGTGACAGCAGTACCTTGGACTTCTTTGCAGAATTAAAAGCGTTCTTCACGTCAATTGTGCAGATTAGGCAGTACTGCTTGGCTCCTCCGCCCATCTCGTTCCTTCTATGGCATTGTTGGCGAGTCTGGCAACTGCACCTATGGCGTCTGTTGTGCTTCGGTGTTTTCGGAAACCGTATTGCTGATCAGAAAGGCCGCTTTGATGTTCCAGTTCACTCTCCAGACGGTTGCAGATTATACTTTCGAATATCTTGCCAGTGCACATTGGGTCAGCGAGCCGATTTTTCGACGAAAATTAAAGTTTTAAAGCTAGGTTCTTGAAATTTGGTACATATGATAGTGTCGATGCACATAAAAATATATCTAAGTTTCAGACCGATCTGACCACACCTTCCCTAGCCGCCCATATGAGATAGTTTTCCTCTTATTGATACTTGTACGGTAATTAATAATGCTAGCACTCGTTAAATTCAACAAATGTTTTTAATTTATTTTTTTAACACTTAACCTTAATATTATTAATATTAACACTTAACCCTAATAACAACGCATTCAAAATGATTATAAATAAGTATCTTACATTTAAAAATGTTTCTAAAAGTCGTCTTCTACATCAATTTCTATTGAAAACGGACTTTCAGAGTCAGAATTTGAATCACTATCACTATTGTTAGCATCAAAAACGGGAATATTGTTATTATTGTTCATGTTACAAAAATATAGCAAGTTTGGTGATTCCAAAAGTTCGATTACGTCTGCTGGTAGGGGTAGTTTATTTTGCTGACCCAATCTTTTTGTTAGATAGATGCTCGACACAAGAGGATCTGAGGAATCCATTGCTCTGTGGAAAACGTCTGCCATGTTGTTCTGCCGTGTACTCTTACGAGCATGTAACCTCCTGTCACTCTTATAATATTTGTTGCGAGCCTCTGAGGCGTTCTCGCCAAGAACACCTAATGGAAGGATTGATGCTTCTATTATTTGGTAGCCGTGCATTAACACTTAATGGACTGTTGCCGACATTGGAAACCATGGATACAAGGACATTCATATATAGTGTTATGGTTTTCTGACAATATTTTTTTAATTGTGTTGGATCAATTGACAGGTGGCAAGAAATAGCAATTAAAATATTGTTAAAATATGCAATGAGAAATTCATCAAGACCTAAGATTTCAGCTAGTAGCTTGGGTTGTGCAAACGCGCTCCTTGCTGTATTGCCGTCGTTGGTATTTCCATTGCCATTCTGCTTAGGCTTATCCACATGTAGAGCCATAGCATTCCACATCTGCTTCTGAATCGTCTTTTTTTGTTTCGCCATTTCTTTTTTTCCATTTTCATCTCGCACTTGCCATTTTTTAAGTTTCAGTCTATATGCAATTTTAAGAACGAATTCAAAAAATCGAATCCAACCATGTAGAGGACTTATGCCATATTTTAATGCTTCATGTCTTGGCTTAAATTTTGATGAGTCCATTTTAGCATTTTCCATGAAGTCTTTGGGACTCGCTCCACATATCGGACACAATTGGCAAGATTTGGTTTCAGTCAAAATGTTTAAAACTTTTCCGTCTAAAAGTGCCATTTGAAGATCATATTTAACTGAAATTGATTTTCCATTTACAACGGTGCAGACATATGAAGACAAATCTTTTATTTGATTGTCCAAATTTTTTTTCTCAGCAGGAATATGGTCTTTTGTCTCTTTAACAAACTCAAGCTTGACTTTTTTTTTTTTTTTATTAACTTTTTTTATTATTTATTGAATCTTCTCTTAATGAGACTAACAATAATTTTTCAAATCTTAATCTAGAAACTATTGTACAACCATCTCCTATTGGAGCTGGTTTATGTTCTGCGGCCCTTTAATTCAGTCGCTGGGTTGGTAGATCTTTTCTTCGGAGGCGAGAATGCGTTGCTTGCAGGGTGAGAGATTGTGCAAGTTCATTAGGGTGGGCTAGAAGTTTTTCAGAATATTTGCTCTTTAGTTGCTGTATTTCAGTTTCGACCAATGGGATCCTCAGGTCGTTGTGGACACACTCGTTGCGAATGTACCATGGCGCTCCAGAGAGTGTTCTAAGAATTCTTGATTGTGATCTTTGAAGGATATCCACACTGCTCGCACAGGCATTTCCCCATAGCTGTGAGCCATAAGTCCAGACAGGCTTTATGATGCTTTTGTACAGTAAGACTATATTCCAGTTTTAGAGGGGAACGGGAGTTAATTAGCCAGTGAAGGCTATTGGCCTTTAGCCTTATTTGAAGTTTTTTCGACTCTATGTGTTTGCGCCAAGTGAGCCTTCTGTCGAGGTGGATACCAAGGTAAACAACATCGTTTGATTGTGGTATCATAGTCGCGTTTAGGGATATCTGGGGACAGGTGCTTCTGTTGAGTGTGAACGTCACGTGTTTACACTTTTGCTCGTTAATTTTTATGCGCCAGTTGGCCAGCCACTCCTCCACTTGAGATAGGTGGCTTGCCAAGAGTCTGGATGCGATAATTGGACATCGTGATCTGCTTAGAATTGCCGTATCATCAGCAAAAGTGATCATTGTTAGTCGGGGGTCTGTTGGGATGTCGGCAGTGTACAATACATACAGAAAAGGACCGAGAACGCTACCCTGTGGCACTCCTGCTCCAATGATCATTTTGACGAACGGAAAAAACTCTGTTGCTGACATAACATTCTAAGAGTTTGTGTGTATTTGGAGGAAGCAGTGTCCTAATTTTGTATATAAGCCCGTCCAACCAAACGCGGTCAAACGCTTGGGCAACATCTAGGAAAATGGCAGAGCAGTATTCGTGGTGCTCATACGCAGTCCGAATATCTGAAGTTAAACGGTTGACTTGCTCAATGGTACCGTGTTTTGCATGGGTATCAATTTTGCGAAGTAAGATCTTCTCAAATACTTTTGATAAGCAAGGCAGCAGGCTAATGGGTCTATATGATGACGCTTGTGTTTTATCCTTTCCTGGTTTCTGAATCATTATGATTGTCGATTTCTTCCACTGAATTGGAAAGTATCCACATCGCAGTACGGCATTGAAGATTCTCGAGATGTATGTAATGGCAGGACTTGGAAGTTCCATAATCATTTTAGGCGTAATAAGATCATGTCCTGGTGCTTTTTTGGGATTGAGTTCTGTTATAACTTTTTTTATTTCAAGCGAATGAACTTTGATTGGGTAAGTCTGTGCGGCAGTGGGAATCAGTGGCAGTGCATATGCATTGGTTGGTGGATTCGGCTGGAAAACATTTCTTAAGTGAAGTGCAAAGACATTTGCCTTTTCTTCGTCGCTGCGGGCCCATTTTCCTCTCTGATCCCTCAAAGGCGTATCTACCTTTGCAGGTGGCTTTATGCTTGCGTGTGCTCTCCATAGGGGGAATTTGGTGCTTGTAGGCGATAGTTTTTCGATGTAACGGCTATGGGCTAGCTGCTCCTCAGCTTCGAGTGCTTTGTGAAGTACGCGTTCTGCATGTCTCAGGCGAGTCCTTGCAGCAGGCGACCGATTGCCCTGCCATTCTCTTCTTGCACGCCGCTTTTCAGTGACCAGCCGGTCTATAAAGCTGTTCGTTAATCTACGATCTTGCTTAGGTGTTGTTGTTGATGCTGTTAGTGGGCTCGAGTGATGAGCTGCAGCAGTAATGATTGAGCTCAGGGCTCGGACTGAATTTTCAATGTCTTCTTCGCTGTTTATGGTTGGGCTCAGTTCAATGTGACTGCTTATATATTTTTTGTATTTGAGCCAGTTTGTCTTATGTGATGTCAGTCTCCGAGGATACTCTCTGATCTGAGGACACTCCAGAAGGGTAAAAATAATCGGAGAATGGTCTGACGATAAATCTGCGAGTGCTTCTGCAGTTACCAAATTTTGTGGAACTTTTTTAGGGGGATTATTGTTGTCGCAAAAAGCGAGTCGTCAGAAAGCAATGAATCACATCCAAAAAAGTGTTGCTTGTAGCTGCTTTGTCCGGTTGTTCCGTCAAATCCATAGCTTGCAATAAGGGTCAGACTTAAAGTATTGGCAAGCTGCTGAAATAAATCTTCTTGCATTCGAATTATACGGCAACTAGTGTGGTCTAGAAGACTTTGCAGCGGGACTTCAGCAACTGACTCGGTTACATTAATATCAAAAGGTCTACATTTTGACTTAGCTTGTCTCACTTTGTTGTAAGAAGGAAAAAGTTCACAAGATCGGGAAATGCTGAGCTCGCGAAAGTTGTTGTATTGACTTTTAGTCAATGAATTTTCAAGCAGATATGCTAAAGCTTCATCCTCCGTTAGTCGAACCGAGTCATTTTTCTGAGCAAAAAGATTTTTTCTAGCCTTATTGTGGTCACTCGGAGTAAGAAATGTATTTTTTAACACAAAGGCTGTGTGTTGTAACCCTGATTTACAGCTAAATCGGATGCCAATTTTCTCTTCTGACGGGGACCGTCATTAACATATTCAATGGGTGGGCGTCCAACTGGTCTTGATGTTGACGGCTTTGGATTTGAAGACAACAATGAACTTACTGTTATAGCCATATTGGACAAAAGCCATTCGGTATGCTTTGTCTTAAATCTGGCCATACTTCTATTACATTTTGCCAAGTTCTTTTGTATGTAAAGGTGAAAGCTTCTCACTTTGGTGTTGATTTCATCCTTTTTCTCCGTGCTTAAGTCGAATTCTTTCAGTTCATCATAAATCCAAATCGAAACGGCAGATGCGCTACGATTGTTTTGTATGAAGATATCAAGCAGTTGCTCATAGGCGAACTCAACCACAGCTACAATATTATGGATTTATACACATCGGAGCAAAATGGAGCAAAAGATTTTTAAAATTAGTTTATATACACTTTGCACTATAATGACACATAATTACTTAGTTATAATCCACAACAGACGGGTTAGCAGGTTAGCTTTTTTCTACTTTTGGACAACACAAATAAACGCACACAAAAAACACATTAACAAACATGAACAAAATCTTTTTTAATACAAATATTCTACATACCTTGGTCTTTCTTTTCCATAATTTTAGTGCAAATTGTTTAAACCACAATAATTTTGGGACGCTCGCAAGTAAACAAAAACTTTCCCGCGCTTTTTAGTTTCGCACGCATGCAATCAAACAGCTGACTTTGAAGGGCTGCCAAAATTCCAGGGATGCATCAAAACAATTAAAATCTTTTGATTCATTTTAGTCAAAGTATATACTATTCAAATTTTATTATTAAAATAGGTTTACTTTCTATAAAAAATTTGAATTTTCGTCGAAAAATCGGCTCGCTGGCCCAATGTGCAGTGGTGTCTAGCATGCTCCAGGGTCTGTACGATGAGGGGTTTTCAAGCTCCTTTGATAGTTTTGGGATAAGGACTGGGCGCTGCCGTTTCCATATCCGTGGTATAGTCCGCTCTGTGAGGCATTTGTTGTAGAGCTCAACAAACGCATTGGGGTGTGCACGGCTTTTAGGGCGCTATTAGGTACACCATCTGGGCCTGGTGCCTTGTCCTGTTTAATTCCTCTCAGTATGTGGAGGACTTCATTTGAGTTGGTAAGGACACTGTCTTCGCCACTTGGTCCAGGAACAATACAATATTATACATAATATTTTATATAATATATACAATATTATATATACTGCAATATTTTGCAGTTGTATGGGGCATGAAGACATTGGTTGCCTGTGCAGTTTCCACATTACCAGCTTGTACGCTGCTCCAAAGGGTTGGGAGTCTGCAGCATCGCAGAGTTCTTGGAAGCATCTAGCTTTACTTCCCTTATGGTCTCCTTTAGGATCTTCTTTTTGGCCTTAAATATTTCACTTAGGTGAACATAGGACGGGCTCTGTCTCGACCTCTGGCATTGTAGTCTGGCAGCGTCACTTGACTGTGTGTGTGTGCTCATAACAAACTCCTAACCACTTACAAGTGTTTTTGCATTAAGAGAGCCATAATAGAAAGACAAAAAAAACAAAAAACTCACTCAAAAAAACTTTCTCAAAGACGACACAAATCTCCACCAAATATTGGAATACTATAACAAATAAGAACCCGAAACGCTTGCGTAGCGATGGATCGTCCACTGATCTGAAGGCTGGAAGGGCTTCTTATGTGGCCGCAACTTCTGCGCAGT
Source organism: Lordiphosa magnipectinata (assembly GCA_037044535.1). Classification (NCBI taxonomy): domain Eukaryota; kingdom Metazoa; phylum Arthropoda; class Insecta; order Diptera; family Drosophilidae; genus Lordiphosa; species Lordiphosa magnipectinata. Next base: position 836,601 of record JBAMBO010001951.1, read on the forward strand.
TTACTCTTTTGATCAATCAATGATTCGAGGAGCAGGCGGAGCATATTAGTTCCAGCATGAGCGAAGCTGAGGAGCGGCCTAGTCGTGACTTCAATGAAAGGCTGAGTGGTGTGGAGTTGCTCCAAATGGCCCAGCGGCTTCAGCAGTTGGTGATGGAAGCGCTGGACGTTGCTGCGTTAAAGAGAGGATGGGAATGCTAGAGTGCAAGTTGACATCCAAAATCGAAGCAGAAGCAATCTGCGAATGCATGGAGTTCCGCAGCAGGAAGGGGAGAATCTCAGAACAATGTTCAACTCGCTCTGCTTTTCTCTCAATCTAGCACAACCACCTAGAGTCAAGGAGATTTTCCGGATGAGGCCACGTGCTCCGACTCGCTCTGTCTTGGACCCAATAATTATAATAAAATTTGACGGACCGAGAGGAAAGGTTGCACTGCTAAAAGCAATTCGTTCATACCGGCGAGAACCAAGCAGCAACTAAGCTCGGAATTGCTTGGGTTTGACTCCCAAGTCCCTGTTTACATCAATGAGCAGCTCTCAAAATCCAACTATGAGATCTTCAAAGAGGCAATGCGTATGAAAAAGCTTCGAAAACTGTCAGCTGTGTTTACCCGACGAGCACATGTTCATGTAAAACAGAGAGCAGATGGTGACGTCATATGAATTGAGAGCTTTAAAAAGCTCTCTATACTATCGGATGAGAACTGTGCTGGCGCTGACTCCCCGACACCCATTGCCCACACTTCCACTGAACTTTCGCCAGATGAGACTGTAGTTGAAGTCAACTAAATATGGTACAAATAAATTAGTTTTTAGTAATTATTAGCTTTAATGTTATGATTTCTTCTTCCTTATCGTTCCTTATGTATTATTTTTACATAATTTCCATGTTTAAAAATTCTATATCAAGTATTCTGCGTGTGCAGTTAGGGTATTTAGACTATGTTGATGCAGGCTGAAACTTATGCTTACAACGCGAACAGACACGCAATGGTTAGAATATTAAGCACTCAAAAACACGGTCTTCGAATTTGCCATCTAAATGCGGAAAGCTTAACAAAAAAGATAGAGGAGTTTAGGTATTTGTTCGTTAATTCATGTGTAGATGCTATTTGTGCTTCTGAGACTTGGTTTGTATCTAATGTGTGTGATTCGTTAATTTCATGACAGTTTTGATTTGTTTCGTTCTGATCGTGTTGGCCATTCGGGGGGAGTTGCAATATATGTCACAAGAAACTTAATGCAAAATTAATATGTAAGCAACCTGAGGGTAGTGCTTCAGAATGGATATTTGTGCAAATCTCCAATAAATGTGATGGCTGCAAGGTTTTATTTGGCTGTATCTACAGACCACATCGAAACACGGAGTATACAGACATAATAGACTTAGTCTCTACAATTTCCTTGACATATCCTGAAATTATTCTTACTGGTGACCTTAATAGTGACATTGTACGTGAAAGCCATCTTCAAGACAATATGGAATCTATTGGACTAAAACTTGTAAATGCATCAGCTGCGACACATTTTATTACTACTTGTGATACACTATTAGATACGTTTTTCGTAAACAACCCAGAAAAAATTCTAATGTATGACCAAATTGCTATGCCAGTATTCTCCAAACATGACCTGATTTTTCTGACCTACAATGAAAAACTTGACTATAGTGACGTATGAGATTGAATATAGGAATATTAAGAATATTGACTATGAGAAATTAAATTATGACTTTAACTTATGCAATTGGAGTTCGATTTATAATCTTCCTACAATTGACTCCCAACTTGTCTTTTTGCAGTATACCATAAAGATCCTTTATGATCGCACAGTTCCGCTCCGGTGTAAATTATGTAGACATACTGACAAACCGTGGTTTACAAATAACATAAAGAAACACATAAATCTTCGCGATGATGCCTTTTGTAAATGGAAACACTTTAAAACAGAAATCCTTCGAATGCGGTATAAAAATCAAAGAAATACGGTGCAAATATTAATAATTTCCTCTATGCGTCAGTATTACCACAGCAAATTTAATTATGCAACCTGCAATAGACAAACATGGAACAATTTAAAGAATTTGGGAGTTGGTAAACCTATGTCCTCCACAAGAATAAATGTTGACCCTGATGAACTAAACAGTAAGTTTGTGCACTCACCAGTACCTGAAATTACGTGTAATATGTCCTGAACACTCTTCCCTATAAAGAATGAGATAATAATTTTAGCTTTTCCAGCGTCAGTCAGTGTGATGTCATGGAATCTATCCTTTTAATTAAGCCGAATGCTACTGGACTGGATGACATTAGCCCTAAGTTCGTAAAAATAATTCTCCCTAAAATTTTGACCTACTTAACTTATATTTTTAATACCGCCTTAACCACCTCGAAATTTCCGAACTCTTGGAAATTAGCTAAGGTTGTTCCTTTGCCCAAATCTACCAATGAGTACAGACCAATATCTATACTTCCGTACTTATCTAAAATACTTGAACATCTGATGGCGAAACAAATTAACTAATTCATGTCTTCAAATAATCTTTTCAATAACAATCAGTCAGGTTTTAGAAAAAAAAGAAGTTGCACCACAGCAATTCTCAAAATAACGGAAGACATTCGAAAACAAATTGACAATAAAATATATAATTATTGACAGAACAAGATTACAGTAAAGCATTCGATACAGTCAACCACGATGTATTATGCACTAAACTAAATCGAATGTATATGTTCTCAAACTCCGCTGTAGACCTGCTACAACCTAAGTAATCTAAGTAATCGACAACAACTGGTAGCTACAAGTACGGCTTCGTTCGTATGTATGCAGATGATGTTCAACTTTATGTTTCTCGTCCCATGTCGAAGTTTAATGAATGTGTTCAAATATGTAATAGAGATCTATGTAAACTTAATGACTGGGCAAATAAGAATGGCCTTGGCCGAAACCCAGTTAAGTCCAAGTGTATATAGTTATGTATATACAAGTGTATAAGCAAGGTTGTTAGCACCGTAGGATTGCCATCACTGAAAATTAACAATTTACCAATACAGAAGAGCGAGCGAGCAACCTAGGATTTACCTTTAATCAAACATCAACTTGGAGTGATCATGTCACCAGATCTCTAGGAAAACTGTATGGGCTTCTCAGGCAACTGTATCTGACTAAAGACTTTGTACCAACCAAGCTGAGACTATTAATTGCTAAGACATATTTAACTTCAAGACTATTTTATGGCATTGAGGTTATTGGTATTTCTGACGCCAGAAGTCAACACAAAATGTAAGTGGCGTTCAATAATATCGCAAGATATATATATATAATCGTACTGGCTTTGACTGGATATCAGATAAATATATTTAATCTTCCATTACAATCTTGGATAAAACTAAGAGCATTAACACTTCTTCATAAGATTGTATACACAAATGAGCCGTCGTATATTTTTGAAATGTTAAGCTTCTGCGCATCTAGAAGGACGTGCAACTTAGTGTGCTTACGATACAAGCTATCCAGCTCCGAAAAACCATTCTTTATTTTGGCTGTTCGCAGTTTGAATCAACTACTACATAGTTTGAAAACAATAAACAACGCCACGTAGTTCAAATTGATTTTATAATCTCATCGGAAAAGTGAATCTTAAAGAGTACTTATAGGGACACAATAGGAAAGAAGGAGCACAACCAAAATAAAAAAAAAATTCAAAAAATTGTAATAATTATTATTAATTTAAATGATTCATTTACTTAAGATTACATCTAAGTCTAATTTCATGTCATTATTTTATCACGAAGCTGTTTCTAGGTAGTAAGTAAAATGAACACAAATATAAATGCAGCTTTGCCCTTGTGTCTAACGCAATAATATACAAGTTTCTTTTACTTGTAGTGTTAGGATGGAATTTCAAAATAAATAAAAAAAAATCTCAAAGTTAAATCTTAGATTTTATTCGTAATATCTAAAATCCAAAATTTTCATAGAGATAGGATAAAAATTTACGAGTTAAAAAAATTTGCATACTTTTCGGCTTTTTCCCCTCAGGAACACAGGAAAGCTATTAAACATTTCTTCCCCTATCGAAGTCGGACAGGAACGACTTTAGCTTAAGCTCTCGTTTAGTGTAATTTGCATTGGTGATTTTAAAAATCGATTTCAAAAATTTTTCATGGCAACTATTTTAAAATATGAATTTTTGTAATTTTTTTGGTTGGTGCAATTACATTTTAAGCCATATCTTACTTTATAATCAGATAGAGTCAGTCAAGGTATGAAACGAAAGGTAATTTAGTTGCCAATAATCGATTTTTTTCTCGAAACTCCAGAAATTTAATTTTCCCAAATCCAAAAAAATAATTTTTATTCTTTTTGACTTAAGAATCGCACTTCTACGAAGAAAATGAGGCATTGGTGACAAAAATTGCAATAATTTACTCATTTGTTCATCGAAGTCTATTTTTCTTCGTGCAAGTGCGATTTTTAAGTCAAAAAAATAAAATTTTTGATAGGCGATTAAAAAATAAATTTCTTCTACTATACAGCAAAAAATCGGTTTTTATACCCTTGTAGAGGGTATATTAAAATTGTCGAGATGTTTGTAACGCATAGAAGGAAGCATCTCTCTTGATCAGCATGACGAGGTGAGTTGATATAGCCATGTCCGTCTGTCCCTCTGTCCGTCTGTTTCTATGCTATCTCCTCCGTCAGTTTTAAAGCTATCTTAACCAAACTTTGCACGAAGTCTTTTGGTACAAATACGCTGCACATTTGTCGGAACCGGCCAGATCGGATGACTATATCATATAGCTGCCATAGGAACCATCGGTCGAAATTATTGTTTTAGTTAAAAAAACTTTATTGTCTTCAACGCAAACGTCCTCAAACCTCGTATTTATAAGTTTTCTATGCTTTCACATAATTCCAACAAGTTTGATAGGACAACTATATAGTATAGCTGCCATAGAAATTGGGTGTAGAAAATGTATATTGGAGGCCTTGTGAAAAACATGTACATTTGGCCGAATGTATATATTTGTGTCAGCGAAATCAGTCCACTAATTTATATAAATCATAAAAGCCACAAGGGTATATAAGCTTCGGTCGAGCCGAAGCTGGCCTTCCTCAATTTTTTTGAAATAGTTTTCGTCGTTTTTCTCAAACTACCAAAACGATTTCAAAACATTGTTCTAAGCGATTATTTGCAATTAAATTACCTTTCGATGCGTATCTTTATTGACTTAATCTGAAGATTATGTCAGAGGCCAGAGGTGGCCAGGGCTGCCACAGTTCGGCCACCGCGTTAGGGACGGTGCACGATGAATAGTGTGACCAGAGGTGGCCAGGGCTGCCACAGTACTCCCCCTCCAGAGACCATTTGGGAACGAATGATCTTCAAAATTTAAGTAAAGCTGGGATGAATGTATGTGCGGGGTGAGCATATACAGGATTGTGCAAGTTCCAATGTGGAGGAATGCTTGCGTATACTTCTTGCTGTGATGATTGTGTCGTAGTTGAGTCGATGAATTGTTGCCGTTGAGTATGGAAACTGGGGAGTCCGTAGTACTGAGCATGTGCACCGTGTACAGATTGGAGAAGTTGCGTCGATGGTAACCTCGCGTTGAAGCCGTTGCTTCGAGTGGGGGTCGATACGCAAGTTCGCCCAAGCTGGGTTGAGGTTGCCTTGCGTTGAGGCCGTTGCTTCGAGTGGGGGTCGATAAGCAAGTTCGCCCGATCAGGGTTGAAGTTGTAGAGTAAATAGTACTGGGTATTGTACCCCGAGTAGAGACTTTCGATTGCCACGCGTTGTGGACTTTCGTGGTGCCTCTCGTTGAGGACTTTCGTGATGCCTCTCGTTAAGGTTTTTCGTGATGAGATCGAGAACTTGTAGGTAGACTCAGGCTGGCATCAATTGCCAAACAAAGAGCGTCTCGAGTCGCAGGATGTTGCTAGTCGTCGGTCAGGTATACGGATCGCTGTGTATACACATCGGCAACGACGAAAGATGCGATAAAGATCAAAATTCAGCTGCGCGTCGTACTTCCATAGGTATGATCGATCGTCTGGCAGACTGCGTACAATGTAAGATCTGAAAATTTGGTCGGTAAGGCGCGCGAAAATAGTATTCGCGAGCAGCAGGTGAAAGGCAGGCTGGGCGATGGACGTTTTCGTGGGCAGCGGTTTATGGACAGCCTGACGTGGAATGCATTGGCTGCAGCAGGATGTGGACAGCAGGTCGTGTAAGGGGCGACAGACAGGAGGTCGGTGGGCAATATGCGTGGGCAGAAGTCGATGTCATGCAAGCGAAATGAGCGCTCCAGCCTACGCTCATACTTCATGAAAATTCTGGCAGATTGAGCGATATAAATACATACATGTTTATACATAAGCAAATATATGACCACATGCGTTGGTGTCTTTGTGTGTGTACGTGTGAATGTGTACAGTGTGAGGATGCGTTAAATACGCCCTCTCATTTTTTTATATACTCACCATAGTACTTAAATTAGTAGGTATAAGACAGAAACCAGAGTTCCTTATAGTCATATAACATATAATCATAGTATATAGGTTTGTAGATATAAGACAGCCAGGAAGGCCAACTGATAGTCATATAACATATAATCATAGTATATAGGTTTGTAGGTATAAGACAGCCAGGAAGGCCAACGTATAGTTATATAGCATATAATCATAGTATATTGGTTTGTAGGTATAAGACACCCAGGAAGGCCAACGTATAGTCATAGTACCATATATAATCATAGTATTTAAGTCATAGTATATAAGTGGATAGTTAAAGCCGTAGAACGGCCTGTAAAGTTTGGTTTAGTTAGTTTGCACAGGATTAGTTAATTAAATAGCCAGCAAAACCCGCCAAAATCCCGCTCAACACTAACTACCGTCCCATCACTGACCTTACGCAGCTGCGTTAACTGCGTAGTTGCCAACGATGGGCATGAGGGGGAAGGGAGGAACTTGCCGTTACAAGCCTTGCAGGTGGCCGAACATGGACGATCGAACACGCACCGACAGCAGCAGTCGAACATGGGCCGAGGCTGCCTGACGAAAAGAGAGATCGAGCGCTGCATGCGCCTGACACACAGCCACGGGCAGCGACGCCGACGCCAGCCTTAACCACGGGTCGACAGAGGACAGGCGGACACAGGCCATGGCTGGCGTGCGAAAGGGAGAGAACGTGAGAGAGCGATCGATGCGGGCGTCTGAAACACTGCCACGGGCAGCGACGCAGACGCAAGCATTAACCGCGGGTCGACAGCGGACAGGCGAAAATAGGCCAAGGCTGGCGTGCGAAAGAGGACGATCGTCGTGTGGCATACGCACAGCCAGAGCAGCGACGTCGACGCCAAAACAGAAGATGGACAGCGCGCAAGCCGAAATTGGGTCAAGGCTCGGAAAGTTGCGAAGAGGAATTAATCAAGTTTGGCGAGCGAAAACGGGCGGACGTGGCATGCATCGGGAGCGGAAAAGTATAGTGAAATCGAGGGAAACTAGTGGAAAAATCGGAGTGAAGTAGCAGCATTGAACGGAGCGAGCGGAAGCAAGGGAAGGCGTTAACAGAGGAGCCCCACCTGTGACCCGAGGAGTAGTGAAAGTAGAGAGGCGAGATCCAGGAGGATCCGGGACAGGCGGACGGAGGAAACGGGTAAGCTGGCTAGGGTTTCAGTACACAGGAGTAGGGATTTGACAAAAAGTGCGGTTAGGAGGCAACAGGAAGGGACCAAAGTTTAAATAAAGTTGTTAAGTTATTAAAAGTGTACAAGCGACAACTCCCGTGTACATGTTTTTGGCAAATGCGCTACCCAGCTGCTAACTCCTCCGGTTGGATCCAACGATTCTGACTCCACCGGGCGACCAACGACTGCCCGTACACGTTTACGAGAAGGAACTCTGCGGGTGCGGCGTGGGCGTTGGACGCTTTGGGGTCTTTCCAGTGCACCGTCCTTGGGCTTTCCGCGACGGCTCACTGGCTAAGACCGGGTGGATTCGGGTGGTTGGCGGCAGCAGGGGGGAAGGCCGGCGGGGTGGCTGTGGCGTAGAAGACGGGGGGGCTGGCATTTATTCGGCCGTTGTGTGAGAGTGGCCGTTAAGGGAGGGCTAGGTTTTTCTCTTTCCCGAAGTCCCAGCAACAAATAAATTTTGCTTTGGGAGACCTTGGAAACTCTAAGACTCGCACCTCGGCCTTGGAAACTTCCTTATAGTTGGCGCCCGAGCAGGGACCTTTGGGGCATTTTGATATCATGTTTTTTTGAGAAACCTCCCTGTAAATGGCCTAAAGAACCATCAAGGTCACTCACACAGCGGCTGCGCCTCTGCAGAACATAGTACACCCACGAACCAGAGATCTATCCGAGTCTTGTGTTTTTATTTTTGATGTTTTCGCCCCTTGAGCCAATTTATGCACCTGAGCACGAAATTTTAAATAAATAATAGGAAATTGCTCTTCGGAGAAATTAGACAGCGTAGAGCATTTTCACCCAAAAAAAAAAAAAAAAAGAAGGGATTTATATAAGAATTTACACGGAGAGGAAAGTACACCTACGGCGAGGGAAGGAAGCCACGAGTAACCGGGGAGTTTCATGTAGCAACGACATCCAATATCTTCGGGGGAAAACACGCCATCACCACGTGGTGAATTTTGTCCGAACACACAGCACGCCGTCAAAACCATTTTGTAAGTCATGTAGTCTCTGTCGCACTCGGAGTTAATACCTAACATTCTTGCTGAAAAGGGCCTTAGGCCAGTTTACCGGTAATTCTTCTCGCTCTTGGATAACGCATTCCCGCAACGTCCAATTGCAAAGAGGGAGTAGTGGCGTCGCGGCGCTGTCACTAGGCCGACGACGACTGCGCAGCTCTGGCGACTGCGCGGCCTCCGTTTTTAAACAACAGGCGGAGAACGTTCGGAAGGCAGTCTTCTACCAGCGGTCATTGAATACGGGCAGAATCTTAGTACGCGAAATTTTTCAAATAATAATCCTTATCGGAATAAGTTAAATCCTTGACACACGGTATCGTCTTAAAAGCGCGAGCGAGTTCCTACATAATTAAATCAAAATCGTACTCCCCGGGTATAACAACGATCGTCCTTATCCTTACGAAAGCTTAAGGGGCTGTCCATCCTAGTCCTAGCATAATCGGGTCTTGACGATATCAAGTATTAAAAGCTCCGTTTGAGTAAATTTTCGAGACTCGGTATTGCCCCACCCGCGCAAATATGGGAGTTAAGTGGATTTCATTTAGGCGTAAAGACGAGTTGCAAGCGATCGCTACCGAGTTCGGGTTGGGTACCACCGGCACCGTCGAAGACTTGCGTAGTCGAATTTCGGCATTCATATCACGCGGAGAACATTCAGAGGGTACCAAAAACCGACTTGACGAATTAGAGTCCATATATCCAGAGGCTCCAACAGGGAAGGAGCCTCTGTCCAGGTCCAACTCCCCATTACCAGACGGCCGGGATCGGAAAGTTGATTTTCTAACGGGGACTCAAACCAAGTCGCTCGACGTACCCCTAACCTCTACTAATTCAACGTCGACTACCACACCCCGCGCGGAACGGAAAGATTCCCCACCGGGGACCCAAACCCAGTCGCGCGAAAAACCTCCGACCTCCACTCATTCGGCGTCGGATACCGCATCCCGAGTGCAACGGGAAGAATTTCCGTCGGCAACCCTAGCGGAAAAACTGCGCAACTGGGGCATCATGTTTGACGGACGCGGGGACCCACTCAGTTTTACTGAGCGACTGGAGCGAGCAGCCTCTTACTGGGTGAACGTTAGCCAGCTGCCGCGCGTTATTCCCGGCCTACTCTCCGGCCGGGCAGAGGGTTGGTTTCGAACGTTTCAGATGCAGCAGGTACCCTGGGGGAAGTTTAAGGAAGAATTTGTAGAGTTTTTCTTGCCCACGCGGTATTTTCTAAGATTAGAGGATGCCATCGCGCCAGCGCGATCCTGGTTTACTGCGTCTTAAGTCGACTCGCACCTCCTCGTTGGTGACCACTGTAAACAGAACGCTTTGCATCCGCAAAGCTTCGGCTAACGTGAGCGGCGAGCCCTCCCTACAGAGTACAATATATAGGGTTGGTGCGTCGGGTTTGGTACCCACCGCCGTGAAAAAAAACTCCACCAATGAAAACTGCGACAACAATACCTCGGATACGGACCCCCTCTGACGACGACCCACGCAAACGTTTTAAGGACCACGATTTGAGGATATGCACCTGGAATGTTCGCACCCTCAACAGAGAAGGTGCTGATATCCAGTTGGTGAATGTCCTTGAGAAATATTCATGGGACGTTACCGCACTTCAGGAAATGCGATGGATTGGACAGGGGACCATGGTGAAAAGAACATCAACAACCAATGCACCCTGGGAGATCCACTACAGCGGACATGCTTCCAAGCATGAGTTTGGATGCGGCAAGACTTCGTCGCTCTGTCATCAGTTTCACACCAGTGGACATGCGACTAGCCGCACTCAGACTAAAGGCTAAATATTTTCATATTAGTCTTATCTGTGCACACGCCCCAACTGAAGCTGCTCAGTGTGGCACATGCCTCACGTACTAGTACACGTCGAAAGCTAAATGTCGATAAGCTGCAATCACAACGGACCTCTGAAGCCTACACAGCTAAACTCACCCAACTGCTCAGGGAAAGCTCACCATTCCCTTCTGGTGTAAGCGAACAGTGGAATCATATATCACACTCCATGAGTACGGCTGCCAAGGAGATACTCGGATACGCCGAGCACCCTCGAAAGCAGACTTGGTATGATGAGGAGTGCAGAGAAAGACGCTGCCTACAGGAGAACTCTGCAGTCGGGAGCAACGCGAGCTGTTAAAGAGCAATAGCGGAAGAAAAGGAGAGAGGAGAAGCGCCTTTTCAGAAGGAAAGAGAATGAGCGAGAAAGGCGCATGCGTGAGGAAGTTGAGATGCTATTCGGCATGGGTGAGACTCGAAAATTCTATCGAAAGATTAGACGACTTACCGAAGGTTTCAAACCCGGAGTCACACAATGCAAGGACGAAAATGGAAATCTGGTCACAGATCCGCAAGTGGCGCTAGGCAAATGGAGAAGCTATTTCGGCAACCTGCTGGGAGGCGACAACGAACACAATACCGCCTCTGGAGAAGAAGCGACACCACCAATAGACAACATAGAGATAGACCCACCGGACCATCACGAAGTCTGTGTAGCCATAAAAAGGCTTAAGAACAACAAATCAGCAGGTGCAGATGACCTGCCAGCTGAACTGTTTAAGGCTGAAAACGAGGAGTTGGTAAGGTGCATGCACCAACTCACCAGCAGAATATGGTCCGACAAGAGCATGCCCGAAGATTGGAGTCTAAGTGTAATTTGCCCACTTTTTAAAAAAGGAGACCCTGCAGTTTGCGCCAACTACCGTGGGATCAGTCTTCTTCCCATCGCATATATGATTCTGTCGTGCATTATTTGGGAACGTCTAAAGCCGCTTATTAGCACACTGATCGGACCTTATCAGTGTGGTTTCAGACCTGGTAAATCCACCACAGACCAGATATTCACATTACGACAAACCCTGGAGAAGACCTATGAGAGAAATATCAAAACCAACCATCTTTTTGTTGATTATAAATCAGCCTTTGACACACCGATAAGGTCAAGGTTCTTTGACGCCCTGTCTACCTTTGGTATATCAGCAAAGTACGTTCGACTTTGCATGATGACGTTGAGAAGCACTCGAAGCTCCGTCAAAATAGGAAAGAACCTCTCCGAACCATTTGATACCAAGAGAGGTTTTAGGCAGGGTGACACCCTATCGTGTGACTTCTTTAATCTACTGATGGAGTATATACTGCGCCAGTGCCCAAATGCCAACAGATCGGGCTCATTTCTTTATAAAGATCTAATGCTACTCGCATACGCCGATGATATTGACATTATCGGCAAAAACGAACGGGCGGTAATCAGGGCGTTTTCAGAGATTGAGAAGCAGTCTAAACTGATGGGCTTAGCGGTAAACGAGGACAAGACAAAGTACCTAGTATCCACGGACAAGAAGTCTACGCGTCTTGGACAATTTGTTACTATGGGGGAGTACAACTTTGAGGTTGTAGAGGATTTTGTCTACCTCGGGACGATGATTACCGGCGACAACAACATCAGCCTGGAGATCCGAAGAAGAATTACTCTTGGAAACCGATGCTACTACGGGCTCAGTAGGGAGTTCAAGAGCAGAGCCTTTTCTCGAAGAACAAAAATAGTGCTATACAAGTCGCTCATCATCCCAGTCCTGCAATACGGCGCAGAAGCATGGACAATGACAGCAGCGGATGAGGAGCCGATTGAAAAATTCTTCGGAGGATCTATGGACTTTTAAAAGTTGGCGATGGATACCGCATTCGAATGAATCACGAACTCTATGAGCTCTATAAGGACATCAGTCTAGTCAAGCGCATAAAGCAACAGCGGCTGCGCTGGTTAGGATATGTAATCCGGATGGATGAAGAAGCCCAGTAAAAAAGACGTACAAAGCGAAGGCGGCTGACTTTGGAGGAGAAGGCAGGAGGGGTCGCCCACCACTAAGATGGGATGATCAAGTGCGGAAAGACATTTCCAACCTTGGTGTGAACAACTGGTGCCAGCTCGCACAATGCAGAAGCGAGTGGAGGGCATTCATTGCAGAGGCCAAGACCGTCAAGCGGTTGTGATGCAACATCGGGCCAATAAAGAAGAAGAAGAAGAGGATGCCATCAGAGAGAGATACCAATACCCCAGAGAACCATTTAAGGACTATATCGTGGACCTACGGCTAATAATGCAGCGGTCCAAGTACACCTCTGAACAGGAATTGACAAGGATCTACGACAATTTGTTACCGGAGTATCAACTTTTTATCAGGAGACACGAGTTTACCACCCTGGCGACACTGACACAATTGGCAACGGCGTACGAGACGGCTAGGGATCGAGACACGGCGCGCCACGCGACCTGGGTGCGCCCCGGGCAGCGGTACGATCGGGGGGAAAATTTCCCAGGGACCTTTCCGGGTACGTCATCGGTAAGGCCCAACCCCTCGACCCAACAACCCCTGGCGCCTGTACCTACAGATACCGCCCTGGTGCCGCTGGTGTCCGAAGCTAGCAATCGGATGACCATCGAGGAAACGGACCGACCGATAGACGTGAACCGTGCTTGTCGACGGTGTGGGCAAGTTGGCCATTTTGATGATTTTGTGATGTTTTGCTGGACCTGTGGAAGACGAGGAATCCGGACCATAGACTGCTGCCTGTTCGGGAAACGAATTGGTCTTCGCCCTGTGGGGAGCCAAGCGAGGACCACCGAATCGACACCCCACCAATAATGCACCCATTACGTCTGGAGGGTGGTCGCATCGTGGCGACGGTGTCTATTGAAGGACGGACAATCTTAGCCACATTGGACACGGGAGCATCGAGGTGTTTCATTAGCGAGCGGATCGCAAAAGAGTTCGCCACCCCAGCGAATAGGAGGCTTGTACGCACAAGGATATCCCTTGCAGATGGGTCTTTAAAAAATGTAGATCAGGCTTTGATGCTCAGAGTCCGCCTGGACCAGGAACAGACGTATATGCCACTGCTAGTCCTGCCGACTGTTTTAGATGGGGTCATCCTGGGCATTGATTTCCTGTGCGGGATACAGACAATGGTACAGTGCGGAAGAGCTTGCCTCCGCCTCACTAACCGAACCGACCGTCCGCTAAGTTTGCCAGCTGAGCCTATAACGAAGACAGGGGTACGAAGCCCGACGAAAGATAAAACAGTGGTATTCCCTACAACCGAGTCATTAGTTCCGACAGAGTGCAGCGTACCGACAGAGTCATTAGCTCCGACAGAGTCAAACGTACCGACAGAGTCATTAGCTCCGACAGAGTCAAACGTACCGAAAGAGTCACTAGTTCCGAAAGAGTCAGATGTACCGACAGTCACTAGTTCCGACAGAGGCAGATGTACCGACAGAGCCATTAGTTCCGACAGAGACCCGACGCAAGCCCTCACGTCATACACCGAGCCCCTCAAAACGACCTCAAACAAGCCCAAGGAATGCACATCGCGGAGCCAAGTCACCACGCTCAGATGAGAACGTCAAACCAGAGCCTGGAAACACCGAAGCGGGGCACCAGAGCCCACCAATCGAATCAGTAGAGATCCATGGGTCGCGACCAGGACTAGAACCCTTAGCGGATGCAGCGACAGCTCGAGAGAGGAATCCCTTCCGGAAACCACCACTGACCATGCACCCAACCGCCGGGCACCACCGAAAGAAACAAGTACGTTTCGAGGAAGACCTGCAGGCGGAGCTCCGGTAAGTTTGGCTATCATTAGTGCCGTACAAATCCCGAAGGATCATACCAGGGAAGAACCCCGACCGACCAGTACAGAGGACTCCTTGGAACCGGGGGCAGCCAAATTTTTGGAAGAGGAGCTGGCCCTATTCGAAGGACTCGCCGGAGTGTCAAATATCGCTGAGCATGCAATAATTATGAAGGATGACAAACCGTTGAAGCAGAGGTATTTCCCAAAGAACCCCGCCATGCAGAAAATAATAAACGACCCGGTGGATGAGTTGCTGCGAGACGACCGAATTGAGCACTCCTACAGCCCCCATAGCGCCCCGATTGTGATTGTAGGTAAAAAGACGGGGGAAAAGCGTATGTGCGTCGATTACCGACCCCTAAATGTAAATTCGGTGCCTGATGCATACCCGCTCCCTCGGATAAACCACATACTGGAACGACTTCGGCACGCTAAATACATTTCTACCCTGGACTTGAAGAACGGATATTGGCAGATCCCCGTTGCCAAGGATAGCCGGGAATATACGGCGTTTACGGTTCCAGGGCGCTGACTTTTCCATTGGAAGGTCATGCCCTTCGGCTTTCATTCAGCGCCCGCAACTTTTTAACGGGCCCTCGACAAGGTGATAGGACCGGAGATGGAACCTCATGCATTCGCATATCTGGATGATATCATCGTCATCGGGGCCACCCTGGAGGAACATGTTGGCAATCTGAAGGAAGTGTTTAGGCGTCTTCGACAGGCCAATCTCCGCCTCAACATACAGAAATGTAAGTTTTTCCGAAGAAGTATCACGTCATCAGCGAGGCGGGAATTCACACTGACCCAGATAAGATCCTGGCTATACGGGAACTGAGGTCACCTCAGAATTGCAAGGAGCTGCGCCGGTGTCTCGGGATAGCATCCTGGTACCGCCGCTTTGTACCAAACTTCGCTGCAGTGGTCCAGCCAATGTCCCTCCTGCTCAAGAAGGGCAAAAAGTGGATATGGAGTGACCCCCAGCAGCGGGCATTTGAAGAGTTGAAGAGATGCTCACGGAGGCGCCGGTATGAGCGTGCCCGGACTTCAACGAGAGGTTCCAGTTGCAAACGGACGCCAGCGACTACGGCCTAGGAGCCGTATTGACCCAACGGATCAATGGTGAGGAACGCGTGGTGGCATATGCGAGCAGGCGACTACTGAAGGCAGAAGAAAACTATTCCGCTACGGAAAAGGAGTGCCTCGCCATAGTTTGGGCGATACAAAAATTCCGATGTTACATAGAGGGATATCGTTTTGATGTGATTACCGACCACCTGGCCCTCAAATGGCTCAACTCCATTGACAACCCTTCGGGCAGGATCGCTCGGTGGGCCTTAGAGTTACAGCAGTTCCAGTTTGACATTCACTATCGCCGTGGGAATCAAAACGTCGTGGCAGACGCACTGTCCCGACAGCCGTTGGAAAAGTGCCAACAGATAAGCGAGGAAAGTATCAAATGCAAATGGGTCCAAGGTAAAATTAAACAAGTCGCAGCCCAGCCCGAAAAGTTCCCCGATTTTATGCAGGAAAACGGCCAACTGTACCGCCATCTTGGACGACGCCCGGAAGACGAGGATGCCATCACGTGGAGGCTGTGCGTACTTCAAGAGCATCGAAGGCGTGTGCTCAAGGTGTGTCACGATCAGCCCACGGCAGGGCACTTGGGTGTAAGGATAACCATAACAAGAGTAGCTCAGCGGTATTTCTGGCCAGGGCTATTCCGAAACGTGACCCAATACGTACGACGATGCGAAGTGTGCCAGAAATTTAAGGTAAGTCAGCTCAAACCAGCGGGGAAGATGCTGACCCGACTCCCAGAGGATCCCTTTGCGACACTATGTGCCGACTTCGTAGGCCCTTTGCCACGCTCCAGACAGGGTAACACGATTTTGCTGGTGTTCTTCGACCAGTTCTCTAAATGGGTAGAACTGATCCCAATGCGAAAGGCCACGGCAGCAGATCCTGTGTAGATTTGGAGTGCCTCGGCGGTTCATCTGCGATAACGGGAGCCAGTTCACGAGTCGCAGCTTTAAAGCTTTTTGTAAAAGAGCTGGGATCGCCTTGCAGTACATCGCGCCATACACCCCGCAACAGAACCCAACCGAGCGTGCGAACCGGACGATAAAAACAATGATCGCGCAATATATCACCGATGACCATCGAGCGTGGGACCAACTATTACCGGAAATCTCGTTGGCGATCAACACGAGTGTGTCGGACAGCACTGGTTTCAGTCCGGCATACCTGGTACAGGGGCGAGAACCCAGGCTCCCCGGAGCCTTTTTCGAAGAAGCACAGGCATCGATTCTAACGAGCCACCCGACAAAGCAACACGACTACAAGGCATTTTTAAGGTCGACTACTACAAGGCTTAAGGAACAGAGTCGTTTTTACAATCTGCGGAGACGGGAATGGCGACCAACCGTGGGAACACTGGTACTTTTGCGCAAACACCACCTGTCCAAAGCCACCGATGCGTTTGCGGCCAAGCTTGCTCCGAAATTCGAGGGGCCATACAAACTAACAAAATTTATTTCCCCAAATATAGCTCGCATCCAGCTCCAGGGCACCCGCCTGCGACGTACAGCGAACCAGGCCGCCCTCACAGAATACCATAGAGGAGAGTTGACACCGGACAAAGACAGCGATGGCCTACACCAGGACCACCACCGCCGGAGAATCAGGGGAGCCACTTGAGTTTGGTGCGCCATTCCAACGTCCCCTCCCCGAAAGGGGAACCTCTCGGCTTGTCCTTGAGAATAAGCACCATAAGTATAAGTTTAAGTTAGATAACCAATGTTCACCGCACTTTTCAGGGCCAGTAAGGGACAGCTAGGGAATAGAATGATAGTTTACTAATTAGCTAACTTTTAGCACGATGACATCACGGAACAGCACTCCTTCCAACCAAGGCTCCAGCGACGAGTACTCGGTTAGAAGCTTTCGCCTTCATAGCCCCCCATGGTCACCACCGATAGTCTCTCCAAGGATGTACTCACCCGTCGTCATCGACAGCGAGCAGTCGGAACAGCTATGGCCCGGGCGAGTCGACCTTGGCCAAGCATCTACTATCAGCATGACAAATAGCCGCGGAAGTCTCGAGGGCGAATCCAACCCGCCCACGGGACCAGTGGAGACGACCACCGAAGCCGCACACATCTGAGATCCTGGCAAAGGAGTAGCCCCACTCACTACGGCCCGCTTAGCTCGCTGAACCACTGTCAACGAGGCGCAGCCCGAAGGTGTTGGTACCCAGATCTGGGCAGTGGAGAACTGGCTGGAAGAGGTGCCCGGACCTTCATTCCCTCCGGGCTATTCGGAAGCGTGTTTCCGCGAAGCGGTGCAAGCGCATCCTCCCAGTTCGTCAGAATCGGATGACTCGTTTGTACCTGCCGACTGCCGATTCTTCACCGGTGGGGTACGAGCTCCGCTTAACTTCTCCTTGGAGCAGGCCAACGACGCGTGGTCCATCCGCTCAGCCCAGCAACTAAGCTCATCAGCGGATTCGTCATTGAACGGCAGTGAGGAGGTCGACCCAGCCCTAATGACGCGGAGGATGAAAGCAGTGAATACAATTCTGACCCACCGGTCTCAATTGTCAGCCTCTCACCACTGCGGAGCCGAGCAACGAGCGTTTCCAGCTTTCAGGAAGAGTGGGCCTGGATGGCCGAAGCACCAAAGCCGACCAACCCTGGCAGCCCTCAGGAGGCTGCGCATCGAAGCGGCAACCTACCCAATGGTTCTCCACCACCACCATACGCAGACGACGTTCTATAACTGGGTGTGCGTGCATGTGCACTGTGCAACCCGGTGGAAGTTGCTCAGGTCCGGCTACCTCAATATTCCGACATCAGCTCAGAAGAGGAGCAGTCGTGCCACCCAGCGACGCTTGCAGTTCCGGAGTTCGCCACCATGGGCGAAGGATCGTCAGACGCCCTAAGTCTGTCCGACATGGTCTTCCCGTTGACCGGAACCGAACAAATGGCGCTGCTGGGGGAATTACAACGTCATCCCGGAGTGGCCCTGGTTCAGGAAGAGGAGGATTGGGTACCCGCACCTGCAACTTGGATGGTCGATACAAGCGAGCGTAAACTGCCTGGACGACTCATCGCTTTCATTGAGGGACTAGGCCGCACCAGGACTCGTTTCTTGCGGACCATGAGCGGAGCACGATTCCGTATTACGGTAACAGGCGCTGGGTATGTGTCCGTCTCGTTGCGCCTCCCCGACGAAAAGGGGGGGTGTGAGGATGCGTAAAATACGCCCCCTCATTTTTTTTATTTACTCACCATAGTACTTAAGTTAGTAGGTATAAAACAGAAACCAGAGTTCCTTATAGTCATATAACATATAATCATAGTATATAGGTTTGTAGGTATAAGACAGCCAGGAAGGCCAACGGATAGTCATATAACATATAATCATAGTATATTGGTTTGTAGGTATAAGACACCCAGGAAGGCCAACGTATAGTCATAGTACCATATATAATCATAGTATTTAAGTCATAGTATATAAGTGGATAGTTAAAGCCGTAGAACGGCCTGTAAAGTTTAGTTTAGTTAGTTTGCACAGGATTAGTTAATTAAATAGCCAGCAAAACCCGCCAAAACCCGCCAAAAACCCGCTCAACACTAACTACCGTCCCATCACTGACCTTACGCAGCTGCGTTAACTGCCTAGTTGCCAACGATGGGCATGAGGGGGAAGGGAGGAACTTGCCGTTACAAGCCTTGCAGGTGGCCGAACATGGACGATCGAACACGCACCGACAGCAGCAGTCGAACATGGGCCGAGGCTACCTGACGAAAAGAGAGATCGAGCGCTGCATGCGCCTGACACACAGCCACGGGCAGCGACGCCGACGCCAGCCTTAACCACGGGTCGACAGAGGACAGGCGGACACAGGCCATGGCTGGCGTGCGAAAGGGAGAGAACGTGAGAGAGCGATCGATGCGGGCGTCTGAAACACTGCCACGGGCAGCGACGCAGACGCAAGCATTAACCGCGGGTCGACAGCGGACAGGCGAAAATAGGCCAAGGCTGGCGTGCGAAAGAGAGGACGATCGTCGTGTGGCATACGTTCGACACACAGCCAGATCAGCGACGTCGACGCCAAAGCAGAAGATGGACAGCGCGCAAGCCGAAATTGGGTCAAGGCTCGGAAAGTTGCGAAGAGGAATTAATCAAGTTTGGCGAGCGAAAACGGACGGACGTGGCATGCATCGGGAGCGGAAAAGTATAATGAAATCGAGGGAAACAAGTGGAAAAATCGGAGTGAAGTAGCAGCATTGAACGGAGCGAGCGGAAGCAAGGGAAGGCGTGAACAGAGGAGCCCCACCTATGACCCGAGGAGTAGTGAGCGTGGAGAGGCGAGATCAAGGACTCCACCGGGCGACCAACGACTGCCCGTCACGTTTTCGAGGAGGAATTCTGCGTGTGCGGCGTGGGCGTTGGACGCTTTGGGGTCTTTCCAGTGCACCGTCCTTGGGCTTTCCGCGACGGCTCACTGGCTAAGACCGGGTGGATTCGGGTGGTTGGCGGCAACAGGGGGGGAAGGCCGGCGGGGTGGCTGTGGCGTAGAAGACGGGGGGGCTGGCATTCATTCGGCCGTTGTGTAGGAGTGGCCGTGAAGGGAAGGCAAGGTTTTTCTCTCTCCCGAAGTCCCAGCAACAAATAAATTTTGCTATGGGAGACCTTGGAGAGACTCGCACCTCGGCCTTGGAAACTTCCTTATAATAGGCGTTGCCGGCTTCGTTTTCAAACCAGTAGCTTCAGTTGTCGAGGCATGAATCATGGTAATTGATTCGCAAATCGAAAATCGCCACATTTGTTTTCGTGGAAAAAACATGGTGCCTGCAGGTCGTGTGTGTGTGAGTCTGAGGCCGCTGGCAGAGTTTGATCGCATGTGTGTGTTTGTAAGAATGCGCCAAAATTCGTTTGATTGTATGCTGCAGACGATGTGAGCATGTGTGTGTGTGCGACACACTTGGCCAAAAAGGCTAGAAATGTTGCTGTTGTTGAGGATCTGGTTGGCTGGATCCATAGTGAGTGAGTTGGAGCCGATTGAACTTCAGGCGCGGTCAGTTACTATGCCGTCCAATGGACCAACAGCCCTGTCGCCATGCTGAAAAGTTTCGCACCGTTGTGAAATACATACATACATTCATATGCACCTCGATGGAGTGTATGTGTAGAGTGCGTGTATGTGTGAATCTGCGGTCGTAATGTTTTACGCATCAGATAATTGTTGCAGAAGTTTGCGTGTTTGTCGTTTTTCAATCGTCGTGGGTCACCACTTTAGCTACGAGGTTTTACAGGTAACTAACTTTATTGAATGCGAGCAGTTGGTAAGGTGCATGCACCAGCTCATCAGCAGAATATAGTCCGACGAGAGCATGCCCGAAGATTGGAGTCTAAGTGTAATTTGCCCACTTTTTAAAAAAGGAGACCCTGCAGTTTGCGCCAACTACCGTGGGATCAGTCTTCTTCCCATCGCATATAAGATTCTGTCGTGCATTATTTGGGAACGTCTAAAGCCGCTTATTAGCACACTGATCGGACCTTATCAGTGTGGCTACAGACTTGGTAAATCCACCACAGACCAGATATTCACATTACGACAAACCCTGGAGAAGACCTATGAGAGAAATATCAAAACCAACCATCTTTTTGTTGATTATAAATCAGCATTCGACACACCGATAAGGTCAAGGTTCTTTGACACCCTGTCTACCTTTGGTATATCAGCAAAGTACGTTCGACTTTGCGTGATGAGGTTGAGAAGCACTCGAAGCGCCGTCAAAATAGGAAAGAACCTGTCCTAACCATTTGATACCAAGACAGGTTTTAGGCAGGGTGACACCCTATCGTGTGACTTCTTTAATCTACTGATGGAGTATATACTGCGCCAGTGCGCAGTAATGCTACTCGCATACGCCGATGATATTGACATTATTGGCAAAAACAAACGGGTGGTAAGCAGGGCGTATTCAGAGATTGAGAAGCAGTCCAAACTGATGGGTAAACGAGGACAAGACGAAGTAAATAGTATTAAGAATTCTACGCGTCTTGGACAATATGTCACTATGGGGGAGTACAACTTTGAGGTTGTAGAGGATTTTGTCTACCTCGTGACGATGATTACCGGCGACAACAACATCAGCCTGGAGATCCGAAGAAGAATTACTCTTGGAAACCAATGCTACTACGGGCTCAGTAGGGAGTTCAAGAGCAGAGCCTTTTCTCGAAGAACAAAAATAGCGCTATACAAGTCGCTCATCATCCCAGTCCTGCAATACGGCGCAGAAGCATGGACAATGACTGCAGCGGATGAGGAGGCGATTGGCGTGTTCGAGCGAAAAATGATTTGGAGGATTTATGGACCTTCAAAAGTTGGCAATGGAAACCGCATTCGAATGAATCACGAACTGTATGAGCTCTATAAGGTCTAGTCAAGCGCATAAAGCAACAGCGGCTGCGCTGGTTAGGACATGTAATCCGGATGGATGAAGAAGCTCCAGTAAAAAAGACGTACAAAGCGAAGGCAGCTGACTTTGGAGGACAAGGCAGGAGGGGTCGCCCACCACTAAGATGGGATGATCAAATGCGGAAAGACATTTCCAACCTTGGTGTGAACAACTGGTGCCAGCTCGCACAATGCAGAAGCAAGTGGAGGGCATTTATTGCAGAGGCCAAGACCGTCAAGCGGTTGTGATGCTACATCGGGCCAATAAATAAGTACTTTTTTGAATACAACTTAAGCTAACAATTATTGTTGAGTCGAAGGGAGCGAAGCGGGTACAACCCGCGCGAATCGAAGCCAAGCCTGAAACTGCGCGTCAGGGATGGCGCGTGTGTAGTCGTTCTGCCACTGCGTTAGGGACGGTGCACGATGAAAAGTGTGAGCAGAGGTGGCCACGGCTGCCACACCATTTGCTTGCCAGTTTGTTATATGGCAGCTATGCTTTATATTTATCAGATTTGGATCAAACTCATCAAAATTGTGTGGAAACCGATAATATACATAATTGAAAATCTTAAAGACGCTACTATTGAAAACAAAAAAGGTTTTCTCAGTAGAACTGCTTTATCGACCGATTGTTCCTATGGCAGCTATATGCTATAGTCATCAAAATGCTTCGTGCAAAGTTTGGCTAAGATAGCTTTTAAACTGATGGAGGAGATAGCATAGAAACAGACGGACGGACGGACAGACGGACATGGCTATATCAACTCAGCTCGTTATGCTGATGAAGAATATATATCCTTTATGTGGTCGGAGATGCTTCCTTCTATGCGTTACAAGCATCTGGACCATTTTCTGCTGGGGTATAAAAACGTTACCACGAAAAAATGTTTGGAATCGATTTTTGAGATCACCACTCCAAACTACACTAAAAAATAGTTCCTGGAAAAATGTGTCTTTTTGGCTGTAAACTAGTGTTATTAAATATTTGTATTTTATTCTTAATCCAAAATAATTTTAAAGAAATGTTTTTTCATATAAGTTCAAAATATATACTTTGCTGACGGAAATCCTCTAACTGAACCCTCCCCGAGGGTGTCGGCTGGGAAATGGACACTGTATGAACCTCGGCTCAAAGCGGGCTATACCCAGGAAATGCAGTGTCTAGCTAAGATGATGGCCAGCACTATCCAACTATAGTTGGATAGAGTTGAGCCGTAGGCATAAAATGCTAAGGGGTGGTTCCCAAGAACAAAAAGTAACTATTATGGATCCATAACATGCACACAATAAAAGACCAAACTCGGGCTGGGATATCAGCCCAAACGTCGGTGGAAGGCGTGACTGCTACCACCGGCGGGAACGGTGAGGAGAAATCCTCTCTGCGTGTCGCCAGCGTTCACACCTCTGTTGTGGTTGTAGCAGGCCAAGACAGTTGTACAGCTACTGCCAATACTACAACTAATAAAGCCAAAGTGTGGCGTGGTACCGCGTCCATGCAGACTCGAACTGCGAGTCGCACGGCGGCTCAATAAACGCTGAGGCCGAGTCCAGGCTGGTTCTAGCACCTAACGTAAGGTAAGGCCCAAAAAGACTAAGGAGGGCATGCAAGCGAAGGCCCAGTGCAAAGCGGCGCTCAACATCAAAGCGCGGCTTGATGGCAACGGTAAGCTCTCCTCAGAAGAGAGCAACAAGCTGGCATGGGCCGAGCAAAAGATCAAGGAGGGTCGCAAGCACTTTGCGTACGTTAACAGGGTGGAGGGAGTGTGTGAAGCGGCAGCGCTCATCCGAGCAAGCGAAGGTGGAGGCCCCAGTCATCAAACGGCCATGCCCAAGACCGCGGAGCTATGCTTTACCCAGCTCCACCCCAAACACACAAAAACTGGCAAAGGAGTCAGCCAGCGACGTGGCAAAACGGCATCTCACCGTAGCCATAGTCGACAAAAGTGACCCTTTCGGGAAAATGACGCCAGAACAGTGGAAGCAAGTGGAGGGGATGCTGTTCGAGGAAATTTTTAAGATAATGGATGACCCAGAAGCGCAGCCAGTAACGTTTGATGGAGCAGGCTGGCACACGCGTCGTTGCAGACATGGGAAGCCCATGGCAAGGTGCCAAGCTGGAAGAAGTTGATAGAACATGCATTCTGTCAGTACCGAAAGCGAAGGAGTCTTCCCAAGAGTTGTGCCAACGGAGCAGGCGCTGAAACTGTGACGGTGGCAAAACCCGGACGTGCCAACAAGCGACTGGAAGGTGCTTTAACGGACAGCACATGGTCTTCCAGATCAACAAGGAGGCAGATGATGTACCCAAGATTCGGGAAGATGGAGTGGGGAGTAGGCAGCGTGCACCTGCGACTCAAGAAGCGCCACTGTAACTACCTCTTTTCGTGGCACGGGCGTAGCTACAGCTTGTCACAGAAATTGTTTGTTTCTGGGACGCTTGGTTCTTGTATTCGTCTGCGGTGGTATTTCTCCGCCGCTATGGAGGATGCAATGCGTCGATGTAGGTGGATCAGGCCAGGGGCCGATCTGGAACACCTTGATCTTTGACGTGGGAGCCACCCCAGTGACCGGGAGTTGTTCCGAGCGGGGCTCTGTTGGAACGCCTCTCACCACGAGTGCCGTGGCTGTGTGCCGCCGGATGCAGTGCGTCAACCTAGGCGGATCGGGCCAGGGGCCGATCTGGTGCGTTGTGCCCGTTGCTGGGGGGTGAAACCACCTCTGGGCCCGGAGTCGTGACGAGCGGTGCTCTGTTGGAAGGCGCCTCACCATGTGTCCCGAGTCGGTTGCAGTGCGTCGATCTTGTTGGACCAGCCGCCGATTGAAAATCACGCGTTGGGAGCTGGAAACGGGCAAGCGACGGTGTTATGATTATTATTATGATGTTACGATTTAAAGTTGCACATCTGGAGCCGACCAAAGTCGATTGAAAATCGCAAATTGGTCCCTGGTGTGGGAGCGCGACGGAGCTGATTGAAAATCGCATTCCGGGAGTCCCGTCGATCGCTGGTGAATGCAGTGCATCCGGTCGCTCCCTCCCGTCGTACTCCCTGAGGCTCACCCAGCCGCCGAAATCGCACGTTGGGAGCTGGAACGGGCAAGCGACGGTGCTATTCAACCGGGTATCCCTTCCAGACTCAGATGCCGATTGAAAGACCACGCGGTTAGTAACCAACGTGTCTCACTAATACCCTAAAGTCACTCACGGGTGGGACAGAACACGCGGTTAGTGCCTCACGTATCTTACTAAGGACCTAAAGATTCTCAAGGGTGGGACAGACCACGCGGTTAGTGTCCAACGCGTCTAGAAAACGACCTAAAGACTCTCAGGAGCTTTCTAAAATCAACGGAATCACCTTTGTCTTCTGTTACGACACAGAAAATGTACCAAAAATAATTTCATAACACTCACGATATTCTTTTGACTTCAAAATTTTAATTGCAATTTTTGTTTTCATTAACCGACTTAACTGCACCAGCCCTAATCTAATGTTGAACACAGTGTCTTTTCTTGCTTATATCTACCAGCATCCACGTCGTACGAACTTACTATGCGTTTACTTCATTTCCGACTGCTCGCTTGCTGTACCAAAGATCGACCCTACCCTCACCTCCGAAAAACTGACTCTCTACTCGTCTGCCCGCCGAAAACTCATCTTTCGCGTCTGCCCTCCGTAATCCGACCGTACCGTCTCCACGCCGAAAACTGGTTGTCCAGAAATTTCGCGTGTTTCTGCCCTTGGACCGACCTACGCCAACGTCGACATTACACTAGCGCCGCGCTCTTCTCCCATACGCAAAGCCCGCTCTCATTTCCTCTCACTGCTCCGTTAATGTCGATGCTCGGCGTGTGTATGTACGCCTCTCTCTACGCTTTGGTGGATACCGTTGATCCCGTTGGTTTCCTGATAGCGCCAGCGCCCGTTATTGCTTTCTGCTTTCGGCTGCGGCGCAAATGTAGCCGTCGCTGTGTTTGTGCCTGTGTTTCCTCTCATTCTGTTTTTAATGGGTACCGTTAGCTTGTCGCCCCTTGCATTTGAGTGCGTGAGTATGGGTGTGCGTCTCAAGCTGCTCGTCCGATCGACTCAACCTAGTTTGGCTACTGCGCTAATGCTGACGGTGACGAGTGTGTGTGTGAGCGAGAGGGCTGCTTGTGTGACGCTGCTGCGCAAATGCTGACGGCGACGAGTGCGTGTGTGAGCGAGAGGGCTGCTTAGTTGCCGACATGGTGGTACATACATTTAGTATGTATGCGTTCCCTTGCTTGTGCCGTGATGACACGGACATCTCCTCTGCCGTGTTGACACTACCTAACTTAAATTAATAGATTAGATTACGAGGTTTTGGGCTCCAGTGCATATTTTAATGTAAATTACGTACAGGAAGCTTCGATTGTGGCGACCTGAACTTTTGGGTCGTCACACCACCGCGGTAAGTAAGGCAAGGACAGCCATTCTGGTAAGAAAAGGCATCTATGCTTACCTTATGTCAAATTACAGCATGGACAGTTGTATTCCTGGAAGGCCACGATGATAAGCCAATAATAATGGCGTCCTCCAGCCGAGCTCGTACGACTAACGACCGAGGCAAGTAGGTAAAAACAGACACTTGTCATCGGAACGGACGCCAACGCACACCACACCATGTGGGGCAGTCCAGACATAAACGACAGAGGTGAGTCTCTCCTAAGCTGTATACTACAAACTAACAATAAAGTAGAAAACGTTAGAGATGTGGCCGCATACGTGGGACCAACATCGGCCAACGTCCTAGACCTAACTCTGACCTTAGGGAATAGTACTCAGGCATCAGAATGGAGAGTACTCGACAGACTCTCCTCCTCAGACCACAAGTATATCCATTTTAAGATTGAGTTCGACCACAACCAAACCAGAAACGCTTACAGGAAGCCCCGGAACACCAACTGGGTGAAGTACTTTAAAACGGTAGAATCAAAACTATATACGCCAGCTAACATCTGCTCGGTGAGCGGCATTAAGATGTCCGTGAAGACGCTCACGTCCAACCTAACTGAAGCATGCAAAACCTCATGCAAACTCACAGTTAGCAAAAGGAGAACCAGGCCCCCCTGGTCCTCCCCAGCACTGAAAGAGCAGAGGAAGGACGTACAAGAATGATTTAAACTCGCCAAACAAGCGGATGAGCAGATAATTAGGGAGGAATACAAAACAAGACTTCGCTTCTTCAAAAAATAAGTACTGTAATTGTATTAAATAAAATGTCTTTTTATACTCTGTACCGAAGGTACATAGAGTATATTAAGTTTGTGCAAAAGTATGTAACAGGGAGAAGGAATCGTTTCCGACCCTATAAAGTATATATATTCTTGATCAGCATCAACAGCCGATTCGATACAGCCATGTCCGTCTGTCCGTCTGTCTGTCTGTGTGTCTGTCTGTCTGTCCGTATGAACGAAGAGATCTCAGAGATGGTAAGAGATAGAGGTTTGACATGTATGGGGCATATATTTCTTATACTTGCAGGCAGATCAAGTTTATTTTCAATTTTTGCCACGCCCCCTCCCGCCCCCGCAATTTGGAAAAAACAGCATTCTATTAAACGGCAATCTTAGTGAGAGAGAGAGAGAGTGAAACTTAGAGATGAGCGCGTATAACTCGTGAGCGAATGCGAGCTGCGACGTTAAGGGTACAGAGTATGTTACAGTTGGGCTTGACCGACTTTCTTTCTTGTCTTAGATTCAGTTTTTGTATTAGACTTCTGTATTAGATTTATTGAAATTCTGAACATAAATTCTTCAAGTCGACGAACGCACACAGGCGTCAAGACATCGTCGCAAGACCGCATGAATTGAACTGCCTTAAATATGTTTTTAGTTTCTTGAGCGAGCAGCGCACAGATGCATTTGTGTGTGTGTGTGTGAGCGTCAAAGTCGCTGACTCTGCAATCTTATGCAGAGACCCAAGTGGGTGATCATATTTCCTTATGGGAAACAAAGAAAGAATCTAAGTGAGCTTTTGGGTTTATATATTTATGGATGCAACAAAGTGTTACATAGGGTGGTCATGTATATATGAATTATTGTTATATTTAAAACACAGCATATGCGCGCTACACCTCCCCTTTTAAAAAGAATAACGTATATTTATGAAGTTATTCTAAAATAGTGTAAGGGTGTATATAAAAATTGTGTGCTTAAATATAGAATTAAGCTTATATATATGATGGTATTATGATCATTGAAAAATGTAATCAAAAAAATAAAAATAATTACTCAAAATAAAATTTTTTAATTTTTTTTTTTTAATTCAAATATATGAAAAATGGATATTTTATAAAGATTTATTTTAATTACCTTTTTGTTTTTGGTTTTTATATTAACTCATTTATTCGTTCATTCATACTTTAATAATATTTGTTTGATTTTTTTTTTTGGATTTAGGTGTTACATGGTTTTAACCGGTCTTTATGTACTATTTGATATTTCTTTCCTATTCTAATTGAAATGTTATTCCTATCTTCTATCTTTTCTACTTTATACGGGCCAACATAGTTGTTATCTAGTTTGTGCCCTGATTCGTTTCTTAATAAAACTAAGTCTCCTACTTCTAATAGAAAATCGTTTGTTTTCTTATCGTAGAGCGTTTTTCGCTTCTGTTTTTCCTTATCTAGCATAATTCTAGCTCTTTGTAGTCTAATTCTAATCTAAACTTTACTTCTTTAGCATAGTCGTCTATATTGTATAAAGATTCTATTCTATCTTGTTTGTTGAAATTAATGAATTGTCTCGGTAGCCTTCCGAAAACAAGTTCATATGGGCAGTAGTCATGTACTACTGATGGGGTTGTATTGAAACAATAGGTGAAATAATTCAACCATATGTCCCAATCGTTTTTGCCAATCGAAATATACGAACGTACGTACTCGTTAAATGTTCGATGACTGCGCTCAATGGTACCAAGAGTTTGATGATGGTACGCTGTTGAGTGTATGTTGGTTATTTTCATGTATTTGCAAAGGTCAGTGATTAGTGAATTTTTAAATTCAGTACCCATGTCTTATCAATCAGTACAGTATCAAATGCTGTTGCTGGCGTTGTAGTTATGGTCATTGGTGTCTTTGTATGTATAGTTGTTTTGGCTTGTTGACATTTCAAACAAGTCTTGACATAATTTCTTATTGTTTTAGTCATGAGGGGCCAATAAAAATATTTTCGTATTTTCGACAGGGTATGCGTAAACCCTGAGTGACCTCCTTCTATTGGTTCATCATGGTATTTTGACAGAATTGCTTTAATTTGAGTTTTATCATTATACCCTGTTCCCATTAAAAATGGGAAAAGAGGATCATGAAGTTGTGCAAATGTATGTAACAGCCAGAAGGAAGCTTCTCCGACCCTTTAAAGTATATATATTCTTGATCAGCATCAACAGCCGAGTCGATATAGCCATGTCCGTCTGTCCGTCTGTCTGTCTGTCTGTATGAACGCGTCGATCTCAGAGACCATAAGAGATAGAGACACAAATTTTGGCATGCACATAGGTGTATACCGTACCCAGTTCAAGTTTGTTTCAGATTTGGAAAATTACCCCCCCCCCCCCCCCCCTCCCCCCTTAAACCGCAAAAAACTGTCACAGCCACAATTTTAAAGTTAGAACCTGGTGGCTTAATATATACTATCCTAGGCCTTATATCTAACTACTCTCCAAAGGAAAATAAGATACGAGCAAAAACACAAAAGTTATTAGCGTTTGTGTATGTGAGTGTGTTTGCATGTGTGTCTCAATTGAACAGGGTATTTTGTAGTCGGGAAACTCGACTACAGCGCTCTTACTTGTTATACCCGTTACTCGTAGAGTAAAAGGGTATACTAAAGTCGTGAAAATGTATGTAACAGGCAGAAGGAATCATTTCCGACCATATAAAGTATATATATTCCTGATCAGCATCAACAGCCGAGTCGATATAGCCATGTCCGTCTGTCCGTCTGTCCGTCCGTCCGTCCGTCCGTCCGTCCGTCTGTCTGTATGAACACCTAGATCTCAGAGACTAGAAGAGCTAGAGCAACCAATTTTGAAATGTAGACTCCCATTGTCTGCACGCAGATCAAGTTTATTTCAAATTTTTGCCACGCCCACCCCCGCCCCCACAATAAAAAATGTTGAATAACTCCCACAATTTTTGAGATATCGATCTCAAATTTAAAACTTACATTAATATTCGCAACATCTATAAGCCCTCCAATTTTCATCAAGATCGGATAATAAATAGCCGAGTTAAAAAAATGTTGCATACTTTTCGGCTGTCCTGCCTCAGACACACAGGAAGGCTATTAAACGTTTCTTTCCATGAGTAACGAGTATTTCGAAGTCGGTTAGAGCCGACTTTAACTTACGCTCTCGTTTTAAATAGATTTTGTGATACATATTCGAAAATTTGATCACTTGGTGACATTTTAAATTGTTTAATGTTGAGTATTCCGGATTCTGTTTCAAGCCTTTGGAAAAACTGAACTAATTCGAGGTTTCCATTGGAGTACAAATCATCAATTGTAAAGCGTAAAATTACTCGTTTTCCGATTTTAAACAAACACTTGTGCTTGTCGAGTTTAAGTTTCACAAATTTTTTGACATTATTGTTGTTAATCACGTCATAGACATTGGGCTTTTTATATTATTTGTATACCCTGTTCCCATTAAAAATGGGAAAAGGGGATCATGAAGTTGTGCAAATGTATGTAACAGCCAGAAGGAAGCTTCTCCGACCCTTTAAAGTATATATATTCTTGATCAGCATCAACAGCCGAGTCGATATAGCCATGTCCGTCTGTCCGTCTGTCTGTCTGTATAAACGCGTAGATCTCAGAGACTATAAGAGATAGAGACACAAATTTTGGCATGCACATAGGTGTATACCGTACCCAGTTCAAGTTTGTTTCAGATTTGGAAAATTGCCCCCCCCCCCCCCCCCCCCTCCCCCCTTAAACCGCAAAAAACTGTCACAGCCACAATTTTAAAGTTAGAACCTGGTGGCTTAATATATACTATCCTAGGCCTTATATCTAACTACTCTCAAAACGAAAATAAGATACGAGCAAAAACACAAAAGTTATTAAACAATTTAGCTTATGGGAGCGGGGTGGGGGGAGGCGACCACTTAATGCAGGCAGCGCTGCCCGCGTGTGAGCGCGCGTGTGTGTGTTTGTGTACGCTCGTATGTGTGTATGCGTTTGTGTATGTGAGTGTGTTTGTATATGTGTCTCAATTGAACAGGGTACTTTGTAGTCGGGAAACTCGACTACAGCGCTCTTACTTGTTGTTTATGCAATTTTTGAGCAGTGCTACTAGTAGCTGTACTACTTTCTTGGCCTGCGCAGGCGTTTTTCTGTCTTGTTGAGGACCTCGTATAGACCTTCAATAATTGTCTGTTCATTTCTTTAAGCTCTCCGATTGTTATTCTGGATAGAGCGTCTGCGATATGATTATTTTTCCCTTTGAGGTATTCTACCGTAAAATCATATTCTTCCAAATCAAGTCTCATTCGTGTGAGCTTCGAACTTGGGCTTTTCATTGAAAATAGATATGTTAGTGGTCTGTGGTCAGTTTTTACAAAGAAGTGCCTTCCATTTATTGTCCAGTGTATAGCAGCTAATTCCTGTTCTGTAGTTGATTTATTACTTTCACCTTGTGTGAAAGATCAGGATGCATACGCAACTGGGAGTTGCATGCCATTATGTTCTTGAGTTAGTACCGCTCCGCAAGCGTGTTTGCTAGTATCTGTGATTATGCAAAAATCTTTGCTGAAATCTGGGTACTACAGTAATGTCGGTTTCATTAATGCTTCTTTTAAATACTCGAATGCATTATTGCATTCTGTAGTCCATTGAAATTTAACGTTCTTTTTACAAAGCCTCGTTAAGTGGCGTGAATGTTCTGAGAATTTTGGATAAATCTTCGATAATAGTTACAGAAGGCTTCGAATCTGCGTGCACTATCTGCATCAGTTGGTTTTGGATAATTTTTGATGACGTCATATTTTTTGTCATCTGGAAGAATGCCTTTATCGGTGCATTTGTGACCGAGATAGGTAACTTCGTGCATGAAGAATAAACATTTTTCTGGATGAAGTTTTAAATTGAATTTGCGACAAAGTTCGAAGACGTTTGTCAAATTTTTGAACATATGTTGTTCGGAACATCCAATGACTACTAGGTCATCCATGTAGAGAAATGCTTGCGATGGTTCTAGACCTGAAAATGCAAGTGTCAACATGCGCATAAAAGAATTTGGTGCGACTTTAAGTCCATATGGTAGTCGCGTGTAGCGATAAGAGCCTGTGCTCGTTGAAAATGATGTCATATTCCTTGATTTTTCATCAAGATCTATCTGGAGGAATACAGACATAAGATCGAGACAAGAAAAATATTTAGCACGACCTAATTGATCAAGAATGTCTTCTATTCTGGGCAGTGGAAACTTGTCCGCTAGTAATTATACTCTGTACCGAAGGTACATAGAGTATATTAAGTTTGTGCAAAAGTATGTAACAGGGAGAAGGAATCGTTTCCGACCCTATAAAGTGTGGGATAACTGGCCGTTTGACTCGTGAGAAAATGCGAGTGTAAGGGTACAGAGTATGTTGTAGTCGGGCTTGACCGACTTTCTTTCTTGTTCTTTGTTAATTTGGCGATAATCGACTACTAAACGCCATCTTTTTATACCCGTTACTCGTAGAGTAAAATGGTATACTAAAGTCGTGCAAATGTATGTAACAGGCAGAAGGAATCATTTCCGACCATATAAAGTATATATATTCTTGATCAGCATCAACAGCCGAGTCGATATAGCCATGTCCGTCTGTCCGTGTTTCCCTCTGTCCGTCCGTCCGTCCGTCCGTCTGTCTGTATGAACACCTAGATCTCAGAGACTAGAAGAGCTAGAGCAACCAATTTTGAAATGTAGACTCCTATTGTCTGCACGCAGATCAAGTTAATTTCAAATTTTTGCCACGCCCACCCCCGCCCCCACAATAAAAAAATGTTTAATGTGTGTGTTTAAAACTTACTGTTGGCACTGGACCTGTGCCGGTTGCGTGTTAAAGGCAGGTACTTCGAGCCACCAACCAAAATAAAAACGCTCCTTTGATTTATGTTGATTGATCGTTCAAGTTGCTGAAATCTTTAATTTTTCATTTAAATTCATTACATTCCTCTTTGGGTATAACTTAACTTACATTCGTGCTCCACACACGCCAATAGTCCAAATTCTAATTTTCTGCTTCTGCTCAGCTTCACATGTGAACTAAAACTAATTTACAAAGCAAAGGCAAAATATGTAGCCGGCTGCGATCAGCCAGCGAATAGCTGTAAGCAGGCTGAAGTAGCGGTACATTTCCAACAAGCAAAAGGGAAGCAACGAAAACATAGCAGCTGCAGCAATTTAAGTTACATACAAATACAGTTTTTGGTTGGCCTCGCCAACCACGCAAATATTACACAGTGAAAAATTGGGACCGAAATTCACTTTTCGGTTCGCCTCTCAACATTCCCCACCCCGTAATTCACTAGCGCACTCGCTGTGTATTACCAATTCTAATGTCCAACTTGGCTAACTTGACGGCAGGTCGAGTTATGAGCCCTTCAGCAGTACGCACCACGGCGCTTCGGACCTGGCCATCTTTTGCTCGGTGTACGTCCAATACCACACCCTTTGGCCAGCAGTTTCTCTTACGTCCGTCGTCCACTATTATGACGACGTCATCGACAGCAATAGGGCTGACTGGCGGCTGGAACCACTTGGTTCGTCTAGTGAGCGTGGGCAGATACTCACGCAGCCATCTCTTCCAGAATTGGTCTGCCAGCTGACTAGCAATACGAAATCCTCTTGCCAGTCCAACTCCACGCTGATCCATTGGAGCTCGTTCCCGCAATCCGCTTGAATGACCTACAAGAAAATGGTTAGGTGTTAGTGCCTCTGATTCGGCCGTCTCCAGAGGAACGTAGGTTAGCGGCCTAGAATTAAGCACGCTCTCCACATCGGCCAAAGCTGCTCGCAGCACTTCCTCTTTAAGTCCATTTTGTGGCAGGATTTCGGACAATATGGACTTCGTGGAGCGAACCATTCGCTCCCAGGCCCCACCCATGTGGGGAGCCCCAGGCGGGATGAACACAAACTCCAATTCGGCGAATTTCTGTTCAATAAGCTTCGGTGAGATGCGCTCAATTTCCGCCGCCAAAATTTTGCTAGCGCCTCGAAAATTTGTCCCATTGTCAGACATCATGCGGCGGGGGCAGCCGCGTCTGGCAACAAATGACTTCAATACACATAGAAACGAATCTGTCGAGAGTGATGTCGCTATGTCCAGATGTACGGCGCGTACTGTTAGGCACGTGAATAGAACGCCCCAACGCTTCTCGTGGCGCCGTCCAACTACAATATTGATTGGCCCGAAATAATCCACCCCGGTGTAGGTGAACGGTGCAGTGTGTGGCGACAATCGCTCAATGGGCAGGTCGCTCATCTCTGGTGGGCTCGGCCTCGCACGTCGTATGCGGCATACTGGGCCGTCATTGGAAACTCTTCTCACTAGAGCTCTGAGACCACAAACCCAGTACCGCTGGCGCAACTCGTTGACGACGACTTCGCTATGCAGATGATGATATCGGCGGTGGTAGTATTCCACCAGCAGATATGTCAATCGATGTCGTGTCGGCAAAATTATTGGGCGTTTCACGTTGACTTCGACGCCTTCTATTTGGTCGATCCTTCCTCTGATGCGTAAAATGCCCCAATCATCCAGGTAGGGGGAGCACTTGAACAGCAAACTCTTGCGATCGGTGATAGGGCGTCCCGACTTCAGGCTGTTGACTTCTTCAAAAAACTCCTCCTCTTGGCAGACTCGAATACAAATCAAATCCATTTCGCTGCTGCGTTTTAGTTGCAACAAATTCTGGAGGTCTGACTCGCAGGTCCTCTTCAAAACAATCCTTATGAAGTCCAGTACGCGAAGCTGCACGGCTCTTAGCTTCTCTAATTTGCTGAACCGCCGCAGGTCAGGCGAGATACACCCCAAGGGAGACGCATGCTTCTGCTCCTCTTCGGCGTGGTACAGCATACTGGATCCATTGTGGCCACAATCCAAATTCATCAGTGGCCACTGCTCTTCATCCATATACAAAAATTGCGGTCCCTTGAACCACCTTATCGAACCATGAACCTCAGGCGTCTTGGTCCATTTGGTGCCATCGTCTGCTACGTTGTGTGCTGATGGGAGCCAGCGCCAACTGTCCACATCAGAACCTTCCAAAATCTCGCCAATACGCAGCGCCACAAACTGTTGGAACTTGCGCGCATCGGATCGGATCCAGTACAGCACGTCCTTTGCATCTGTCCAAAATACGCGTCTGGCAATATGAACAGACATTTCCTTTTCGATGCTATTGGCCAGTCTCAGACCCAAAACGGCAGCCATCAGTTCCAACCTTGGTATCGAGACGGGCTTCAGGGGTGCAACTCGTGTTTTGGAGGCAACCAGACTGCAGCAAACTTGACCATCTACTTCAGCCCGCAGGAATACGACTGCGGCATAGGCATTTATACTGGCGTCGACAAATGTGTGCATTTGCACAGCTGGTGCAGAACTCACCCAAGTCATACAGCGGTGAATCCGAACGCCATTCAATTTTGGAACCATTTCCAGCCAGTGCCTCCAATCAGCTTCGTCTTCGATGGTCAATGCTTCACCACAAACGTCAGCAAATCTTTCCCAGGCTGCCACCACATGCCTAGGACCTTCTCTTGCGCTTCGTCATGCGCACTTATACGTTTGTCCAGAACTTCGCAGTCATCCTCAAGCGCCTTCACCACTTGCATTGAATTTGAAGTCCAGTGCCGCATTTCGAAACCGCCACTTGCATGAATCATCTTTACAGTTTTGGCCAACTGTATTAATTGGGTTTCGGAATCCACTGACTGCAGCCAATCATCCACAAACGTATTTCCGTTAATCGCAATTACGGCAGCCGGGTAGTCCGCTTCATACCGCAGGGCATTGCGTTTCAATATATAGTTCGCCAGGGCTGGCGAACATGATGCTCCAAATGTCATAACCTGCATGACATACACCTCGGGGGGGCGTGACTGATCACCATCGCGCCAGAGGAACTTTTGTGCAGCTTGATCCTCAGGCCGCACCTTGACTTGGTGAAACATCTCCCGGATGTCTCCAGAGATGGCTATTGGGCGCTCTCGGAACCTTATGAGCACGCCCATCAATGACGCCAGAGTGTCGGGACCCTTGAGCAAGCAATCGTTTAGCGACACGCCATTAGCCTTGGCGGCCGCGTCCCAAACCAAGCGCGTCTTCTTCTTGTTGGGATTTGTGACTGTAAAGATAGGAACAAACCATGATTTTGCGTTAAACGCCAACTCACTATCCTCCAGCCGTCGGATGTATCCTTTCCGCTTGTAGTCCCGCAACGTGTTCACCATGAACTCGTTCAGTTGCGGGTCTTTCGACATCTTTGCCTCTAAACATTTGAGGCGCTTGAGCGCCATTTGATACGAGTCAGGCAATGTTACTCGATCAAACTTCCATAACAAGCCGGTCTGCCATCGCTTTTCATTTTCCAGGTAGCTTGTTGCCGCCTCCATTATTTGCATGGAACGCTCATCCTCTTTAGATCTCAATGAACTTTTAGGAATGCTAACGCCCATCGACTCCAGTGAAAAGTAATTCTTCAGGGCCTCGTCCATACCTCGTGACTCGCTGCACTGACAAATATGTAGCAGCCGCGGGTTGAGGCTATCTCTTGTGGCGGCGCGCCCATACGCTGCCCATCCTATTCTGCAACGCGTTGCAATGAACTCGTCACCATCTGCTTCATGTATCTCCAGCGGCACCGTTAACTTTATATTATCCAAACCAATAATAAGCTGAGCCCTCTGGTTGTTGTACGGTTTAATCGGGAGTGCACACAAATGTTTTTTGGACTGTAGTAGCTGTGGCCCAACACTTTGCTCTGGCAAGTCCAGGTTGGCCAAAGTTCTTACATTTCTCAAAGTGTATAGCTGAGCCGTATGACCAATAGGTGAAATGTCTACAGCCACAGACAACGATTTGGACTCGGTTCTGGTTACCTCGCCCGTCCATCTAAGACACAGCTCTGTTGTCGGTCCATCTAATTCCAGCTCCTCTGCCAGAGCACTCTCCATTAGCGTACACGCAGCTCCTTCATCGACCAATGCGTACGCCTGCACGCTTTTTGATTTACCATGGAGCACAATCGGTACATATCTAAACAGCGCCTTGGTTGTGGATCTGCCATGATACATAACAGCTGACTCCTCGTGATTGGTCTTGGCGTTGCCCTGACGCGAATAATCTGCATTGCCACTCTGCGTGGTAGCCGTGTGAAGCAGGGCGTTGTGTGTCGCTTTGCAGCCATCCACGCTGCATACTTTCTTTGATCTGCATTGCCGCACAAGATGTCGCCTAAAACAGCAGAAGCAGAGTCGCCGCTCCTTTATAAAGTCCCACCGCCGTTTCGTGCCCAAAGATCGAAAGTCATCGCATTCTGACAGTGGGTGTGTGCCAGCACACTTTGGGCATGAAACCTCAGATTCTTGATGACTTTGCTGGCGAGAATCCTTATGGCCATTGACTGCCTCATGTACAAAAACTCGCTCTTTTGTGTTTCTGGCCGAGCTCCTCTTCTCATTGTCATCCCTTGCTGTCTCGTACGGAGTGACCATAGTTGCGCACATCGCCTCGTTGAACAACCAGTTGTCAAAGGTGGCCAAATTGACGCCATCATTTGACAATCGATGCCGGCCCCAATCCAATTTCATGTTGCTGGGCATCTTAGCCACGAGTTCGTTTAACAGGACTGGATCATGAAGATAATCATACAGACCAATAGCAGCCATCGTCGCGCAATAATTCTGAACCGCTAGAGTCATCCGGATAACTGTGTCTAAATTGTCTGCCTTGATCGGCGGCTCTTCTCTGAGCTTTCTCTGTAGCGACGCATGCACAATTTCAGAGCGGCCATAGAGCATACGCAAAGTGCCAATTGCATACGGCACGGTAGCTGGAATCATAAGCTTTCCTCGTACCGCATCTAGGGCCTGTCCCTTTAGGCATTTCTGCAATCTGATGAGGTTCTCCTCATTACTGAACCCACATCGCTCTGTAGACTGCTCGTAGTTGCTAATAAATAACAACCACTCCTCTGGTTTGCCCGTGAAGACGGGCAGATCTCTGCTGATGACATGCCTGGCACTGATTTGAGCAGATGTCAGTGCCCTTGCCCCTGGCTGGGCGTTATGTGGGTGGGCGCCTGCAAATTGTTGTAGCGGCACCTGTCCCATCGGTATCGATCCATTCAAAGTGCCGGCTCCAGTGGCACTGTGAGCCATGCCAGCACTTGTAGTTGTGAGCGTTACCGCTCCGTGATTAAACACCGCCGTGTTTGCATGAAATGGCAAACTTAGTGGTGCTGCGGCTATCGTTGCACCCAATGAGTGTTTTCCGATTACTGTGTCGTACACAGATCTATCAAAATGTGCCCCTGGCACGGTTCGCTGATGAATTGGCGTTGAGGTAGCTCCAGTGCTACCACCCATAGACGACGTAGGCGGAAGACCATGACCTTCCGTTTCATTACCGGCGACTACACCTTGTGCTTCAACGGGAGCAGGCAATCCGTTAACCTGCCCGGTTGACCATGCTGTCACAAGCGTGCTTACAGTTCCACCGGTTTGAGCGCCTCTGGTCATCTCTTTCGCACTTGCATTCATTCCTCATCATCAGGCATCTTGCTGCAGCCCCAAGCTAATATCGATTGAGGTTATGGCGACTGCGTATAACTGTGAGTCCAGCACGTCGGACCACGTTTCACGTATCACTTTGAGTCTCCGAGTTCACGCTTTACAGATGTCTCCGCCTATTATATCACACAGCCCAGCGGAAAATATTCCAAAAAACCAAATGAAGTGAATATTTTACGCTGGTAAGCCGGAGATATTTCCGAATGGAGAATATTTCAGAATGTTGGCACTGGACCTGTGCCGGTTGCGTGTTAAAGGCAGGTACTTCGAGCCACCAACCAAAGTAAAAACGCTCCTTTGATTTATGTTGATTGATCGTTCAAGTTGCTGAAATCTTTAATTTTTCATTTAAATTCATTACATTCCTCTTTGGGTATAACTTAACTTACATTCGTGCTCCACACACGCCAATAGTCCAAATTCTAATTTTCTGCTTCTGCTCAGCTTCACATGTGAACTAAAACTAATTTACAAAGCAAAGGCAAAATATGTAGCCGGCTGCGATCAGCCAGCGAATAGCTGTAAGCAGGCTGAAGTAGCGGTACATTTCCAACAAGCAAAAGGGAAGCAACGAAAACATAGCAGCTGCAGCAATTTAAGTTACATACAAATACAGTTTTTGGTTGGCCTCGCCAACCACGCAAATATTACACAGTGAAAAATTGGGACCGAAATTCACTTTTCGGTTCGCCTCTCAACACTTACATTTATATTCGCAACATCTATAAGCCCTCCAATTTTCATCAAGATCGGATGATAAATAGCCGAGTTAAAAAATGTTGCATACTTTTCGTTTCTTTCATGAGTAACGGGTATTTCGAAGTCGGTTAGAGCCGACTTTAACTTACGCTCTCGTTTCCGTTGAGTTTGGAAGTGATTTCTTGGATACCAAGAGAAGTGGGCTGTTATATTCGGATATGGATGGTTCAACTATGCCATCTTTAATTAATTTTTGTACCTGATCGTTTATTTCCCGCTTTTCTGACTCTGCATTTCTGTAGTTTTTATGTATACGGTGGTTCTGTTTCTAAACCAAATATATCACTGTATTCAGTGCAAAGTTCGGTTAGTTTAGATTTAAATTTTTTTAAGATTTCCCTTGTTCTTGTTTTGTGTTCTTTATTAATTTGAATGATATCATAATCATTAAGTGACTCAAACTGTATTTTTTGACTGTCAATTTCTGTGTTGTTTGAAGTGGTATTTATTATGCGAATGTATGCATTATTACTTGTTACAATCGAACTTGCTATTGTTATTCCCGGCTGTATCTCCTGATTGGGTACTAAAACCGTTTTTTCAATAGTCTTTAATCTTACTTGTCGTATGACTTCTGACCTAGCGGGTAATAATAAAGAGTCATTCGCGAGTGAGTGACTTATTGGTATTTGAATATGTGTATGGAAATTTTTTGGGCGCAAAATAAGGGTATCTTGCTCCTCTTAAAAGTCTAATGAGCAATTATATTTTCTGATAAAATCAGAGCCCAATATACCATCTGTTGGTATTGGGAACTTTCTGGTACTACATGGAAATCATGTATATATAGTAATAGTAATACTAGATAGTAATACTTGATTGTAAGTAGTTGTAGAGGTACTAGACCATAAGAAGTAGTTTTTCCTTCTCCAATACCTGTTATATGGCTTATGATGTTAGTGTTTAAGTTTTGATATTCAATTTGTTGGTGTTTTATCACCGAAATATCTGCTCCTGTATCTAGCAAAAATGTAAGTGTTGTTTTTGTTTCTGAATTTTGAAGGGTAACTATATTGCTTAGATTGAGATTTAGTGCGTATAATTTTACTGATTGTTGTTGCTCAAGGGGGTTTGAGCGTTTTCCGAATTTGCTGTTCGGATGTTGTGATTATTATTATTGTTTTGTCCTCGTCAGTTATTTTGGTTGTTTTGGCCTCTGTAGCTGCCATTGTTTTGGCCTCTATAGCTGCCTTTATTGGCACCACGGCCACGGTTGTTGTAACCGGTGTAATTGATATTATAATAATTTTGTTGGCTTTCTTGGCTACCTTGATAACCTCTGCCTCTGTTTCCTGTATTTTGGTAATTATCACGTCCATTGTGTCAGCGGTGTCCTCTATTTGTGTAATAGAGTACGGTATCTGTTTTTCCTGTTGCTTCCGTGCAACTATTGACGAATTTTGAGATAGCGACATTAATGTTTGTGAAATGACCTGCCTGCATCATAAGTTTTACTTTATCAATAGAGCAGTTAGATGTCAAGGCTTTCGCAGCGTGTTGTACACTGTATTTTGAAGCCAGTTCAGGGGTGAGTCCATCATTAATGTATGCTCACTCTAAACTTTTTGTTAGTTGGTCAATTTCCTTTGTGTATTGAGTAGCGGTCTTGTTCTTTTGTTGGAGATTCATAAGTTTTGCTGAAATAACTTCAACAGACTCTCCTTTAACAGTATTTCTCAGTTTGATTTGTATCTGGGATATGGTACTTTCGGTACCGATCAAGTTTCTTGCATGTCCTTTTAATTTTGTTTTTATTAAAGAGACTGCAGTTGTCTCATGGTTCTCTTTAATAGTGTCAACCAGAGATAGTGCGTCTAAGAAACTCTGCAAGTTTTCTGCCTTGCCATCGAAATCTGGAATCAGAATTGCGGCTGTTTTTAGGAATTCTACCATGGTCTGTGCCATGGTGAATGATTCTTCTTATCAAATAATATAGAAAAAATGAATATGTTAATATCTGATCAGAGATATGTTTTCAATCTAATCCTCAAATTACTTGTACTCATTGGGGTAGGTTGTTACTTTCTAGCTGAGTTTCGTA
Organism: Lordiphosa magnipectinata; assembly: GCA_037044535.1. Taxonomy (NCBI): domain Eukaryota; kingdom Metazoa; phylum Arthropoda; class Insecta; order Diptera; family Drosophilidae; genus Lordiphosa; species Lordiphosa magnipectinata. The sequence continues at coordinate 878,035 of JBAMBO010001951.1, forward strand.
TTCTATTTGTAGTCAGGGGTGTCCCGGAAGACTATAGAGACTTAAAAAAAAAATATGGACACCCCTAATTAATAGGGAATGAGTTTTGTTTTTAACTATTGTTTATTTGTTTGATTGGTAGGAACTGCTTTTTCGAAGTCGCCATGTTCTTTATTTTTCTTCTCCATGTTATATGGATACTAGGACTAAAATTATTGATTTATATGAATGAATGAATTAAAATTTATCGAGGTCATTGCCTCGGCTCAAACATCTCTTTTTTATTGATTTTTTGTAAATTAAGTAAACTTTTAATGCTTTATTGGCAGGACAACAAGAATCAATAAGAGAAGGTAGATGGAGTCTAGGTGTGGTGTATGATCCACAATTTCGATTTTATTTACGACATTGGCTGTGTTGCCAGTCGCCTTAGATTGGGTTTTGCCCATATTTACCGAATTTTGTTTTTTGGTAAAAATCTTGATCAAAAATAATTTTTTTTTTTAGAAGTTTTATGTGTTTGTGAGTGATTTATGCATGGTGCAGTTTACAATTGCAAAAGTGATTAAATTTACACTGTACCATGCATGTTAGTAATTATGATATGAATGTGTAATTGGTGTTTTGTTTTTTTTTTTTGGTTAATGATCTTGTCTAACGTACCCAGCTCATTACGCTTTAAGGGTACTCAACAAAATTGCGAACTTTCAATAAATTGGACTGCTTTTAAAAATAAAATTAATGTTGGCGCACTTTGTTGCGCAGCCGGACTTTGACGGATTTCTTCCGCTTCGGGTTGCTTCCCTCGATGGTGCAGACGGCGGCCTATATGCCTCCCGCACTTATTTCTTCTTGGTTTACCTGTATTCCATCGGTGGTGCAGACGGCGGCCTATATGCCTCTAGCACTTTTTTCTTCTTGGTTTACTTGTAGTCCCTCGGTGGTGCAGACGGCGGCCTATATGCCTCCCGCACTTGTTTCTTTATCTTCTTGGTCAACCGGGGAACTTGCTATGTCCCCGTTTCTTCCCTCTCGCTGCCCAAAGCCTAGCCACGGCTTTGATGAATTCAATTTTCAGAACTGTTAAAAAGTATTTGTAGGTTTGTTTTTGCGGTTGCCTCCGCATTTTTTGAAGATGTAGTTTTTTTTTTCAAAAAAAAATTTTTATAGTTTTTTTTCACACGTTACCCATAGTTAAGGCAAGAAGTGACATGATATTTTTAAATGGAAACAGATTCATTACAGGACCAACTAATAAATGCGAATTGTGCAACACAAATGAGGTAGAGGACATAAATCATTTTCTGGGTAGATGTCCAATACTACGAGAGCACAGAATTTTATGTTTTAGTCAACCTGTCTTAAGCCCAACTCAGATTAGAGACATTTTAAATGATGTGAGCGACACTAATTGGAAGGGCTTAGTAGAGTTTCTGCAACAGGCCACCCAGTATAGGAAACGGATTTTGGCGGAATATTTTTAAAACACAACAACACAAATAATATAAACTAAAGAAATTTGGTGGGCCCCTAATCCGACACTAGGTCCCAACGATCCTGAATCTCGCGACGAGCGGGGAAGCAGGGTGTAGTAAGACTTTTTGTATAGTATCTAGGGAACCCTCAAATAAAATAAAACAAAACTCAACAAAGTAATAGAAGCGAATTCTCCGACTGACGACATATAGTCATAGTCGAGTACTATTTAAAACCTCTAGCAATTAGATATGTTACATTTTCTTTTGAAATTTTTTGTATAAATCATGTGTATAATTGGTTTTAAATAAATTTATTATTATTATTATTATTATTATTAGTTATTGGGTTTTAATTTGAACCACGGATAATTTGACACGGGTTCGCACGTGTCACGGTCGCCTTGTAATTAAATAAAATTTCTTTTCTTAGATTCAGTTTTTGTATTAGACTTCTGTATGAGATTTATTGAAATTCTGAACATAAATTCTTCAAGTCGACGAACGCACACAGGCGTCAAGACATCGTCGCAAGACCGCATGAATTGAACTGCCTTAAATATGTTTTTAGTTTCTTGAGCGAGCAGCGCACAGATGCATTTGTGTGTGTGTGTGTGAGCGTCAAAGTCGCTGACTCTGCAATCTTATGCAGAGACCCAAGTGGGTGATCATATTTCCTTATGGGAAACAAAGAAAGAATCTAAGTGAGCTTTTGGGTTTATATATTTATGGATGCAACAAAGTGTTACATAGGGTGGTCATGTATATATGAATTAGTGTTATATAATATTTAAAACACAGCATATGCGCGCTACAGTACGAAAGGCAAAGCAAAAGGCATGGAGAACCTTTTGCTCCAATATAGCAAAGCAACCATCCATGCAGAGTCAGCTGAAAACGAGCGACATGCGCTCTTCTTGATGCGCACATCCCAGGCTGCCTCTCGACCTATAAACGCAACAAATCAACATCAGAAATATTTATTTATTTATTTATATACTGTATGCTTATAGTTACAATTAAAGCTAAAAAGGGAAGGGGGTTTTTTGGAGATGGATCTGTAAGGAAGGAGGTTACGTTTCGGTTGGAGAAGCTGTTCCTTTGGCTTTGCAGTGAAATGCACTCGTTTAGGACGTGATCTATTGTAAGAGGTTCAGTTGTGTTGCAAAGGTGGCAGTTGCTACTATTGTTTTGTAAGAGCCGATATTCGTGGGTGAGTCTTGTCTGTCCAAGTCGTAGTCTGATAAGTTTTACCAGTTCTTTTCTGGGTAGGCGACTGATTATTGTTTTTGCTCGGATTTAAGGACTGGTACGAGAGTGAAGTGTGCTGTATTAGGTTTATGTTAATATTTGAAAAGGCGTGTTTTATGTATCTATTAATGTCTGTTTTATTAATGTTTGAGGATGGGATTAGAGGTGATGTTGTTGCTCTTTTCGCTGTTTCGTCAGCATATTCATTGCCTTTTTTTTTTATAGATTTGTGAAGGGCAGAGGTCCTGAATCTTTTAGTTTTGTACTTTCTGATATTTTCTGTTATTTTTCTCAGGGGCTTGTCATATGAATGCGTTATTGTGTTAAATAGTTTGGCTTGTAATTGTTGAGTTCTTGTTTCAATTGTGTTGAAAAAAATGCTCCTAATGCGATTCGTAGTGCCGTATTCAATAAAGTTTTTATTGGTTTTAATGTTGTTTTTGGTGCTTGTCCGTAGATGGGTAACCAATAGTCTATTTTTGCTAAGCATATGCTTCTGACTATTTGGACTAAAGTGTGTGGATGACAGTTAAATTTTTCGTTTGATAGGCATTTTACTATGTTTAGGGACTTGTTAAGTGAGCTGTGTAGTGTTTTGATGAGCGGTTTCCATTTGTATTTGTCGTCAAATGATAGACCTAGGAGCTTTAATTCCTTCACCGTTTCTAATCTTGTTGTGCGTGTTGCAACTTGACAAACACAATTTATTTTTCTGCAGATATGCATATGTTTGCATTTTGTCACCGATAAAGAAGCACCAGAAATATTGCACCAATCTGTTATATCTGTGAATAGCTTATCCAGGTTGATTTGAATGTTTTTTGTTTTATTTAGATCGACGATTAAGTTAAAGTCATCTGCGTACGCTGTAAATTGTATGTTTTTGTGCATGTCTATAATATCTGCTAAGCTATTAAAGGCGATTAGAAATAAAATGACTGAAAGTGGAGATCCTTGGGGTATTCCATTATGCAAGGAGTAATTATCTGAGAATTTTTGGTTGACACGTACTTGAATTTTTCTATTTGTCATGAAATGCATTATGTAATTGATGATTTTTGGGCCGCAGCCCCCTTCTGACAGCTGATTGGATATAGTGTGCAATCCGAACTTTTCAAATGCTTTAGCGAAATCTAGTGAAATAATGGAGATGTGTCTTTTTGCGGAAAGCGCTCTGTTGATGAGAGCGTCTACATACAGTAGACAGTCTGCAACAGATTTCCCCTTTTTAAATCCTAGTGGGTGACTATTTAGTAGTTTGTTGGAAGTAGCAAACCACCATAGTCTCTTCGCTATAATTTTGTCCAGGGTTTTGGATAAGCATGGGTTAAGTAAAATGGGTCAGTATGATTCGATTTTTGATTTGTCTTGGCAAAGAATGTTACGATTCGGATCTTTACAGACTTGGATGCATGTTGAATCATTGCGTAGTTGCTTTTATCGAAGCCAGGTGTGTGTCCTTTAAGACTGTTCAAAGCTGATAGGAATTCTAAGAGACATATATCGCGATCCATAAAATTAGCTGTTTCTTGTGGTATACTTAAGGGGTGGTTTGCATAGGTGGATTGTTTGGCGTCTAGAAAGTTGGCGGAGAAATTTTTATCTTCTGATTGAGCGGACCAAAAATTTGAAAAAGCCTCAGCTATGTCTTCTGGATCTGTTACCATTTTGATTTTATTGGTGTCATTAACACAATGGATTAGTGAAGATTTGTGGAGACCACAGAACTTTCTTTTTTTGCTCCATATAACTTCAGTTTTAGAATCTGGGGATATGCTTGAGGTTAGTTCATGTATGCTCTTTGCTTTACTCGTCCTAACTAGTCTTCTAAATTGTGCGTTTCGTTTTCTATATATTATGATGTTCTCTAGACTCATATTCCTATTCAGTGTTCACCATGCCTTTGTTTTAGCTTTTCTTAGGTCCGCTAACTCTTTAGTTAGCTTGTTAGGGGTTAGGGGGTATGCTTTTATAGGCACTTTGTAGAATAATTTTATTTATGTTGCTTGGTTCTTTGTTAATATTTTGTGATATCGATATATGAGTGCTATAACTAATGGAGCGTATCATGTATTTTTCCCAGTTGGCTTTTTTTGTTATAAATCTCTGTGCATGGCTGGATTGGGTATTTTTGTTTTTCTTCCTAAACATGTCTATAATAATTGGAAAATAATCACTTCCTTGGAGAGAGTCACTCATTCGAAAATCACAGTAAACTTTTAAGTTAGGTGAGGAAAAAGGGAGGTCAATGTGGGTAAATGTATTGTGCGTGGAGAAATGTGTTGGCTTGCCATTGTTCAAGAATATGTAGTTTTTGTCATGTATATATTTGGCTAAGAGTTTTCCTCTACTATTGCTAGAAGGTGAACCCCATCTGTTACTCCAACTATTGAAGTCGCCTGTAATGAGTGTAGGAATATTTGTGCGTGGAATCATTGTTTCAAGGTCTAGTCGGGAAAATTTTTGATTGTGGGGGATATAAGTAGAAACAATTATAAATTTTTTTTCTGATTGAACTTCTACTGCGATTGCATCGAAGATCTGACCAAGGTGTATTGTTTTATGCTGGATGGAGCTATGCACCAAGATAGCCGCTCCACCCTTAGCTTGGGGGGAAGCTGTGTAGTAGATTGCGAAATTGATTGGGATGGGAAATTGCCGGTAGTGTGTAAGGTGGGGATCTTGTATGGAGATGATTTTGGGATTGTACTGTTTAATTAGAAGTAAAAGCTCGTTGTAATTATTGGTATACCCATTCAGGTTCCACTGCATGATTGTGAGAGTCATTTTGAGTTTGAGGTTGTTAAAAAATATGCTGAGGTAAATTAGATGTCACGGACATCTCTTAGTTTGATACATCGAGCTTTTCATTCTTTATGTTCCGGTCGTGTCTCTCTGCGACTAACAAAAGAGTGATCAAGTAGAGTGATCGCTCCTTGGTCAGCCGGGGAGAGACTCTTCCAGAGATATTTAAGTTTTATAAATTATGTATACTCTATGTTTGAGTCTATGTCTGTATTTATATTGTTTTGTGACTTTGCTATAGCTTTAAGTTTACGTGTAGTTAGAGTAGTATTACTTGATTTTGTATTGTTTCTTTTGATGCTGCGTTTGGCTCTATTTGACAATTTTTTTGGGCATATGTCTAATTTTTGTTCTGACCTATGACTTGTGCTTTGCTGTTCAGATTCGGTTGACATGGCTTCTTCCTGTTCGTCTTCATAGGATATGAGTGTCCGCTTGTTGTCTTCGTTTGAGGTTTTGTTGCTAGTGCTGGTTAGTTGTGTTGTTGTTGTTGCTGGTTGTCTGGGCTGTTGTGCTTGGTTGTGATTAGCTGCCGCTACGGTGGAGCACATTGAGTCAAGTTGGTGTCTGGTCTTGTAGATGGCCCAGGTTGCTCGGTTGTCTACCTTTTCCATGATTTTAATAGCTTGTACTTCATAGTGGGATTTGAATATAGGGCATTTCCTATCTCGGACTTGGTGATTACAAATTGTTTGTTTGCTTTCTCGGCAATTTATGCAACTTGGGTTACGCTCGCAAGTTTCACCCTTCTCCACATCGAAGTGAATATCTTGGCTGCAGTTAATGCAGGAAAGTTTATTTTTGGAAACTTTTTTTGACTTCATGTACCTTTTGTTCTTTCAGGTTTTCGAGGATGATTTCTTCTTCTATACCACGCAGATCATTTGAATAGTTTACGCCTTTGGTGTAGTTAAGTGCTGTATGCTCGGACACCGTTATATGGATGTCCATTGGCATAACGTTTAGTTGAAAAGCTTGTTTGTTTGTGCTAAGTTTTTAGTTTTCACTAGAAGTTTACCGTCTCGTGTTTTTCTGCAGAGAGCCACTTCTCCTCCGCAAGTGAAGTCAATGGTTTTTTTTATAATAAATGGTGACATGCTTGCTAAATTTCCATTGTCAGTTCTGGAGATCACTAGAAATTTTCCACCCGAAGGTGGGGGGAGGGGGCGCTTCCTCCAGATGTCTGCAGGGTCCAGCATGTTTGCAGATTTGCTGTTTAGCTGCTGCAAGTGCACTGTTTTTGTGCACACAAGCTGATAAGAATGTCTAAAAATAGACGTCGGTATTTGTTGGTTTTGTATGTTTGACTTGTGCTTTGGTTGTTTTGATAGTTTAGCTTAAGAAATGCGTCCGATCGCAACGGTTGCCGAAAGTAAACTGACACCAGAAATAACATCATTACTCCAGAGAAAATCCGTTGGGCGATCGACTCGTTCGCGAGTTACAAATCACCAGGACTGGATGGCATATTTCCAGCCATGCTAAAGACGAGCAAATGCGCAATCGTCCCATGGCTGCAATCCATTTTTGAAGCTTGCTTGAGATGGAGCTATGTAACTGTGGCCTGGAGGACACCACGAGTTGTATTCGTGCCAAAAGCGGGAAAATGCAGTCATGTCGACCAAAGAACTACAGACCCATAAGCCTCACATCATTCCTGCTCAAAACAATGGAACAACTACTAGATCTTCATATAAGAGAAGGCTTGAACCTGACCTTGGAAGATAATCAGCACGCCTACACAAAAGGTAAATCGGTGGAAACAGCGCTACACTCCCTAGTAGCCACCATCGAGAAGGCACTGTAACATCAGGAATTTGCCCTGGGAGCATTCCTACAATGTGGAGGAAAGGGTGAAAAAGGCAACCAATGCGCTTTATGCATCCCAGAAGATGCTAAGCAGCACTTGGGGCCTATCACCAAGTCTAACGCACTGGCTCTTCATCTCAGTAATACGACTGATACTACTACATGGCATATTGGAATGGTGGCAAGCCACGGAGATGTCCACATATCTAAAGCTGATGGAAAAGGCCCAGCGGCAGGCATTAGTCTGCATAATGGGGCCGCTGAGGTCCATTCCAACAAAAGCACTCGAACACATCCTAGGAGTCAACTCCCTGAACATTCAAGCACGCCTCCTTGCGCAATAGACGGCCCAACGTCTTTGTGCGGCAGGCACCACGGCGCTACAAAGCTATGGACACAGCATGGTGGGTAGAGTGATCAACAGTAGCACGGACTACATGAGCCCAAAAACCAACTTCACAGGCGCATCAGCACTACTGGGACCAGAAGACTGGCGTATAGGACTGGCCCAGGAAGCAATGCACCTATTCACAGACGGCTCAAAGATGGCCTCAGGAGTAGGAGCCGCCGTATACTGCGATGAGCCGGAATCGAGGCTCCCCTATAAACTGCCAGACCACTGCACCATATTCAAGACAAAGGTCTTCGCAATAAGAAAAGCAGCGGAATTGGCAGAACAATACGCACCAAACAATCAAATAAACATATACGTTGACAGCCAAGCGGCAATCAAAGCAATGCAGAGACACTCTATTACCTCCAAAACTGTTCTGGCAAGCAGGGAGGCAATAGATTCCCTCAGCATCTCTAGAAAGGTGCAAATCTATTGGATTCCCAGCCACCGGGGCATTGATGGAAACGAAATGGCTGTCAGTCCTGCAACATCCGGGAACCGCACTAAGCCAAGAAGCAACACTAAACAGATCTATCTCCGTACAGACGCTATACAGCAAGATGGAGGAGATAGCGGAGAAAGAAGCAGAGGAAAAGTGGAAGAACACAACCGACTGCAGAATCTCAAAAATTATGTGTAAGACAAGAGACAAAAAACTCACGCAACATATGCTACAGATCCAAAGAAGAGACTGTAGACTGCTTATATGCATACTAACTGGTCACTGCCTAGCAGCTACTCATGTGAAAAAGCTAGGCATCACGACAGCAGTCCTCTGCTGAAAATGTAAGGAACATGGGGTCGTCAAAACTGTGAAGAACCTCAATTGCAGCTGTCCAGCGATCGCCAAGACAAAATTAAGACTCCCCAAGTTTCACCTCTATTGAAGAGGCGGCAAAGAAGTCTCCTAAACAACTATTGGCATTTGCCAAAACGTCACAGATCCTCTTGGATTTCTAATGGTACCCAGAAAAACCATCCGGCCTCACTAAGGACCCTAAGGTCTATGTGTGGCCCCTACAAAGGGCCTTCTGGAACTACCTACCTACCTAAAATATATACATATATGGGGCTCAGCTACCTTTTTTGATTTAAGTCGAAGTTTGCATCTGGCTGGCTCAAGGTAAATGGTCAATTATAATTAAAAATAATCAACACCAATCGACAGATATAAATTACAACATTTTGGAATAGCAATGGTTTGACCCTACAACGATCGCTATATATCCAAATTCTCTTATCAGCGGACTTTGTATTGCTGTTCACGCTTCAAACAACCTACCAGTTGGTATTTATGATACTTCAGTAGGCGAATAGAGACATAGGAATTCCAATGCTGTAAATTCGCAGCCTGAAATTCTGCTATGGCTTTTTTGAACGTGTTTGTTTACCAATTTGCTGTAATTAATTCTGTTGCCGCTGGCTACTGCTAGGTGGCTGGGCAATCCGGCCAAAGATTCTCCTTAGTTAGTCCAAGAGTTTTTTGCAAATACACAGGGTATTTTTGTTGTTTTGTTTTTTATTTTAATAGGGAAACAATTTTAATTACAAACATTATGGCGTGCCGACCATTTTTCATATGTATATAGGGTTTAGCGACCTGGTTTGGTTTTATTCAAAGCTTGAACGTTAGTCTGGCCAAGGTCAATGGTCAATTATAATTCAATATAACGCAAGGCAACATAATTAGACATTTCCCAGTATATTGAAGGGTTGGTGGAGATTCTAGATGATTTTCGTGTGCAGAACACAGCAGTGGCCCATCACGTCAAGATTTTTAGTAATTTAAGCTTAAAGCTGCAAAAATGCCTTTTTTGACCTTTTTTAAACGCTTTTTACGGGGAACCTATACTTTTGTTTTGACTATCTTTGATATTATCGGAAAGTACTACTCCTTAAAGGGCGGTATCTACTGGTCGCCAAAAAACTTCTTGTGAAATAGTTGATATTCCGCAGATTCTTAACAGAGTCTGCTAAGCCTATGTTAATAACACGATAACACAATTTACTCTGTCGATAAACATTTCAAAGAAACCTTGCGCTGCTCTGGCGCTGTTAAATATGCCCGCGAACTTATAAACAACAACACCTTGCAGGATTATGAATATAACATATTTAATGTGCTATTTTAGTATATTATTATCAGATGAAATTAATAATAAATTAATTGTTCTTATCATTATGACTTTTGACAATCTGCAGTATTAGCGCAGTGAACGTTGGTAGCTGCCTCTTCCGACATTTTCTTTAAAATTGTGTCGGGCACAATCAATGGCATTAAATGCAGTTCGATTTGGTCCCGAGCAGCGGCACTTAACGAACACCTTGCACTTGGCTGCCACGGCAAAGATTTCGTTCATCTCGATTGGAAAGTAATTCGCGCTTTTCTTGCGATTTGCCTCCGTAAAGTTGGTCAGGTCAGCATGATGATCTTCTGGATGTACTGCTGTAGCATGTGTGACTTGGCGGCGTATATAGCTCCGCTGAACTTGAAAATGGTATTGGGCAGCGGTCCTTGGGTGGTCACATAGCACTTGGCCACGTAGTCGGGGCCTTGTCAGGAAAACGTTAAGAAATAGAAGTGATTTATAAAGTTAAAGTTTGGTTCGCCCATTTCTTACCTTGATATAATTGGCATTGATTGGCACATACTCGTTGCCCGCTCCGCTTTTGCTCGGTCACCTTCAGGGGGTCAATTGTGGCTGCACTATCCGCTTTATTACCGCTCGATAGGAGGCCAGCACTTCGCTGTCCACTGAACTGGGAGCGAGCATTTGGTTTGTGGCCGTTTTACTGTCGCGATCATTGAGCACCGGCGGCTGTTCAATAATTTTCCTTCTGGTCTGGTAGCTGTGATCGAAGACATAGTTGAGGCGAATCAAATCGAACTGATTGATTGGACTGGAGTGTGGAGTGTGTAAATGCTGGCCAAATAGATTTTAAGCTCCTCGCTTGTGGTTTGTGGTGACAGGAGACGCCACATGATGTTGCAGACCGTGCTCCGGTCCGCCGGTGTTCTCTGACGGGTTTCCGAGTGTTTCTTATCCGTTGTCCCGCACATAGCTCCTAACTTTCATGGCGCTTATTAAATTCAGCTTGCCCGCCATAGAAAGTGCCATTAGGCGACGCTTTCTGCAGGAATCTTTTTTAGATGCGCTCATTTTTAATTTTGGCCATTCAATTTTGCCGCACAAATTAGAATAAAAACCTATTTTGTTCACGTCACGGTAATAAAGAGGCGTTAACAGCACTTAAAACACTTAACAGCGCTTGAACAAGACGTAGTGGCAAACGTAAGCAATTTTCGCGATTGATAGAAACCGAATTTGAAACGGCCACACACAAAAATTCCTTAACAGTTTTTTTTATATGGAGTTTTTCATTTTGCGGCCGTTTTCGTACTCATGGACAGCGCCCTTAACTTTGAAATAAACTATCCGAAACCATTCTACCTTTCATTTTTTCAATGAAGATATACCATTTTAAGTAATTGTATACGAGTTGTACTGTTTTTGCGTGGCATACCTTTGGGCAGTCGCCGTGTGTGGCGTACCAGTAGTATATGTGGCTGCTGGTGCGGGAGGTAGTGGGTTCGATCCCGCCTCGGACCATTTAATGGAAAAAGTTTTTTCTTTTATTAGAAAAAAGCTTTTACACACCCGGTCACCTTCACCAGCACTGGCGCCAGCTGTGAAGTAAACTAGCCATGAAAAAGCAAAAATTCTCTAACTATTGCCGTTCGGATTCGGCGTTAAATTGTAGGTCCCTCTCTATTGTGCGAAAAATTATAAGCACACACGCCAAAAGATTGAGAGAAGCTTGGCCCTGGCCCTCCTGGAGGTGCTGTTTGAGCCAATTTTTCATTTACCTTTGGGCAGTAGACAATTTATCAAAGAAAGTCAGAACGAAATTATAGGTTCCCAACAAAAAGTGTCTAAAAAGGGTCAAAATAGGCACATTGACCTTGAGCCAGCCAGATGCAAACTTTGACGCTAATCAAAACAGATCGCTAAACCCCACGCCATAATATTTGAAAAATGGTAATGTATATAATAAAAATTAAAAACGGTTTCCCAATTAAAAAAAAAAAGCAATAAAAATACCATGTGTATTTACAAAAAACTCTTGGGCCTACTAAGGTGGCGGATTGGACGGATAGCCCAGCCACCTAGCAGTAGCCATAAGCAACAGAATTAATTACAGCAATCGGTAAACACCTTCAAAAAAGCTATATCAGAATTTCAGGCTGCGAATTTACAGCATTGGAATTCCTATGTCTCTATTCGCCTACTGAAGTATCATAAATACCAACTGGTAGGTTGTTTGAAGCGTGAACAGCAATACAAAGTCCGCTGATAAGAGAATTTGGATATTCTCGAAACAGCGATCGTTGTACGGACATACCATTGCTATTCCAAAATGTAATTAATATCTCTTAATTTGTTTTGATTTTATTCAATTATAATTGACCATTGACCTTGAGCCAGCCAGATGCAAATTTTGGCTAAATCCAAAATACTAAGATAAGATAATAGCCTATTTCCACTGGCTTCATTTCTTATCATTTTCATTTCTAACGAGAGCGTAAGTTAAAGTCGGCTCTAACCGACTTCGATATAACCGTTACTCATGGAAACAAATGTTTAATAGCCTTCCTGTATGCCTGAGGTGGGTCAGCCGAAAAGTATGCAACATTTTTTGAACTCGGCTATTTATTATCCGATCTTGATGAAAATTTCAGGGCTTATAGCTGTTGCGAATATAAATCTACGTTTTGAAGTTGAGATCGATATCTCAAAAATTGTGGGAGTTATTCAACATTTTCTATTGTGGGGGCGTGGGTGGGCGTGGCTGAAATTTGAAATAAACTTGATCTGCGTGCAGACAATAGGAGTCTACATTTCAAAATTGGTTGCTCTAGCTCTTCTAGTCTCTGAGATCTAGGTGTTCATACAGACAGACGGACGGACGGACGGACGGACGGACGGACAGACGGACAGACGGACAGACGGACAGACGGACATGGCTATATCGACTCGGCTGTTGATGCTGGTCAAGAATATATATACTTTATATGGTCGGAAATGATTCCTTCTGCCTGTTACATACATTTGCACGACTTTAGTATACCCTTTTACTCTACGAGTAACGGGTATAAAAATGATGCTGTTTCCATTGACAATTCTTCATCATTTTGATATTCGCAATGCCACGTTGACAAAAACAGCTGAATGGTTTGATTTAAACAAGAGGCGCCACTTTCAAACTCACTCAAAAGACATACCCGGCAGGAAAGCAATTACCCTGGGCGAACGCATTGTTAACGCCCTGAATTATCAGCAGAAAGCTAAATAGACAACTTTTTTTGACTATTTTATATTTTAAACAAAATTGCGCCTACTTTTTAAATTCATATCAACAGTTTATTGGCGATGTCACTTTCTATTTCCAGAGAGTAACGAGTAGTGACAGAGAGTAGCGAGTACTTTAAAAAAAAATACCAAATTCCTTCGTGGGGAATGTCATCATTTTTGAGAAATGAAAGAAATGAAGGGCAAAATGCAACAACAATTTGTATGGAAGAAATGATATCATTTTCTTCATTTCTTGTCATTTCAAGAAATAAAGCTTCATTTCTTTGGTGGAAATAGGCTATAAGATAAGATACGATTTTTGTTGGCTTCCCTGTAATTTTTATACGAGTGACACCAACGTGGTCGTCCAGAAATTTCTAGACATAGATTTTCAGGACCTAAAGCCGGGTATCCAGCACCGCGGAAACTAAAAATTCCTGGCAAACTTCATATAAAATAAAACTGTGCCATGAATTTTTAGTTTACCTTTTCGTTGCTTGTGTATCCAGCAACATGAACGAAACCCACAGTTTCTTATCGATAATTGGCCTATCGATAGCGCGTGTGGATCGAGAGAACATCTGATACACAGTTCAGGAATATATTGTTTAGAATTATTTTGGACGTGATGAGCGAAAATTTGGGGAATGCTTTTTTGTTTTTGTTATGGGAACCAGCAGCTTGCAAAGATTGGTAGGGGATAGTGCCAAGGGGACACTTATGCCAGATTGCTGAAGCGGCCCAAGACATGCCCGCCATGGACACAAAGATCGATGGGATGTCGTAGGTTGAGACGACTTCTGAGGCTGTTTGTCGCCTGATCGGGAGCAAGTCTATTTGAGTGGGCCACCAGTCGGTCATGATACCTGCTGGTGTGCATACATATTAATTTGGGCTCTTAATGGCAAACCGTCCGAATCGCGGCATTTAGTTGTATGCGTCACATACCAGGGACCTCACATAAAAGACTTTAGAGTATTGACCCCATACCAGGATCCCATGGTCCAGTAAGACATGATGATCAAGGATTTTGGATCGCAACGAAATACCGCTACTAGGCTTGAGGAGCCAATCGAGCTCCTACGCCTTAGCTGCAACTGTAGCTGCTGTCCGAGTTAGTCTTTCCTGGACAAGCGGTTGTCCAGAGACACGCCAAGTTATTAAACCGCGGTATCCGTATATGGGAATCTTGATCCTAGGAGTCGCACTCGAGCAACTTATCCGGGTCTCATAGCGATCGTGTTGACTCTTTGAACGATTAACGGATGTGTTCCAGCGGTTTGCCAACGACCAAAGCCAAGGTACTGATCCGGCCTCTGAGTTGACAAAATCCTTAATAATAATGCGAATGTATTTAGGTAATCTTGTATCCGACCATGAAAGACTTCATTTGATTGGCGACCAACCGAGAAGTCATACTTTTGAGATGATAGCAATTTAAAGTTGTGCAGATAACAACATACTGTATTAATGTTTTGCGCCATCCTCTAGTATAGTATAAAATAGCACCTACTCCTCCGAAAAATATAATTTTTATTTTCTATAAATTAATTCAAAGGAATTTTCCGAATTTACCGTTACCGTTATCGTTACCGTTACCGTTACCGTTACCGTTACCGTTACCGTTACCGTTACCGTTACCGTTACCGTTACCGTTACCGTTACCGTTACCGTTACCGTTACCGTTACCGTTACCGTTACCGTTACCGTTACCGTTACCGTTACCGTTACCGTTACCGTTACCGTTACCGTTACCGTTACCGTTACCGTTACCGTTACCGTTACCGTTACCGTTACCGTTACCGTTACCGTTACCGTTACCGTTACCGTTACCGTTACCGTTACCGTTTCGTTACCGTTACCGTTACCGTTACCGTTACCGTTACCGTTACCATTTCTAATTTTAACTTTAACTTACCGTTACCGTTAATTTTAATTTTTAATTTCTTATCGTTACTTTTAATCTGTTACCGTTAATTTTAATTTTACTTTTAATTTTTAACGTTACCGTTAATTTATTTTAATTTTACTTTTAATTTTTAATTTTACTGTTAATTTTACCGTTACCTTTAATTTTAATTTATTAATTGTTAATTTCAATTTCTTAATTGTTAATCGTTAATTGTTAATTGTTACCGTTACCGTTACCGTTACTGTTACCGTTACCGTTACCGTTACCGTTACCGTTACCGTTACCGTTACCATTTCTAATTTCTAATTTCTAATTTATAATTTCTAATTTACCTTTAATTTTTAATTGTTAATTTTAATTTTTAATTTTTAATTTTAACTTTACATGTTTAATTTTTAATTTTTAATTTTTAATTTTAATTTGTTAATTGTTAATTTCTAATTTTTAATTTTAATTTTTAATTTCTAATTTTAACTTTTAATTTTTAATTTCTAATTTTAATGTTACTAATTACTAATTTCTAATTTCTAATTGTTAACTTTTAATTTCTAATTTTAATTTTAACTTCTAATTTCCAATTTCTAATTATCGTAATTTTTACATTTCTAATTGTTACCATTTCTAGTTTCTAATTTACTAATTTCTACATTTCTAATTTACTAATTTCTAATTTTAATTTTTAATTTTTAATTTTTAATTTCTAATTTTTACCGTTTCTAATTTCTAATTTCTAATTTCCATTAATTGTTAATTTTAATTTTAATTTTAATTTTTAATTTATAATTTTGGATCGCAACGAAATACCGCTACTAGGCTTGAGGAGCCAATCGAGCTCCTACGCCTTAGCTGCAACTGTAGCTGCTGTCCGAGTTAGTCTTTCCTGGACAAGCGGTTGTCCAGAGACACGCCAAGTTTTTAAACCGCGATATCCTTATATGGGAATCTTGATCCTAAGTGTCGCATTCGAGCAACTTTTCCGGGTCTCATAACTATCGTGTTGACTCTTTGAACGTTTAACGGATATGTTCCAGCGGTTTGCCAACGACCAATAGCCAAGGTACTGATCCGGCCTCTGAGTTGACAAAATCCTTAATATTAATGCGAATGTATTTAAGTAATCTTGTATCCGACCTTGAAAGACTTCATTTGATTGGCGACCAACCGAGAAGTCATACTTTTGAGATGATAGCAATTTAAAGTTGTGCAGATAACAACATACTGTATTAATGTTTTAGCGTTATCCTTAGTTATAGTTATAAAATTAGCACTTACTCATTCCGTAAAATATAATTTTTATTTTCGTATACAGTTACCATTTAACGGAATTGTTACCGATTATTTACCGTTACCGTTACCGTTACCGTTACCGTTACCGTTACCGTTACCGTTACCGTTACCGTTACCGTTACCGTTACCGTTACCGTTACCGTTACCGTTACCGTTACCGTTACCGTTACCGTTACCGTTACCGTTACCGTTACCGTTACCGTTACCGTTAGCGTCACCTCCCCATTTCAATTTATTTCATATTCTATCCTTACAAACCGAGATTCAAGACAATCGGATGAAAATATTTTTTGCATGCAAAAATTTCCGTAAATTTTCACGCCTGGGGGGCGGATTTAACGACATTGGAAAATCACATTTCACATTATTCTGTATTCTATCCTAACAAACCGAGTTTCAAGCCAATCGGATGAAAAATAATTATTTGCCTACAGAATTTTCCGGGAATTTTCACACCTGGGGGCGGATTTTCCGACATTGGAAAATCATATTTCAAATTATTTCGAATTCTATTCTTACAACCCGAGCTTCAAGCCAATCGGATGAAAAATAATTATTTGCCCACAGAATTTTCCGGAAATTTTCACGACTGGGGGGCGGATTTTCCGACATTGGAAAATCACATTTCAAATTATTTCGTATTCTATCCTTACAATTCGAGTTCAAACCAATGGGATAGAAAACAATATTTTGCATACAGAATTTTCCGGGCATTTCGGGCCAATCGGATGAAAAATAGTTTCTTGCATGCAATATCGACGAGCCCCACACTCAACAACAGGTCAAGCTCCATCACAGCTATTTTTAGGACGACTTATCCGCACACGCTTGTACCTAATACTAGGCAGCCGCACTCGCTCTCTCGCTCTCTTTGCTTCCTTCTTAAATGTCAGTCTGTAAACAACAGTTGCGAGCGACGCATCTCCGCGGACGGATTTTTTGTGTTCTACTTCTTAGTTTAGTTTGAGAATTTTCGTATTTTGGCTATGCCTCCATACTGCTCTATATGCAAGAATTATGTATCTATGTATTATTATGTATTTTTTTTGTTATATTTATTTAAGTATGCTGGTCTTAGTTGCAGCAGTAAATTCGCATATGTACATATATCTTGCATGCACGTACAAACTTCTTTGTTTTGACTCAAGCGAGTACAGAAATTCATTACTCTCTTGCTCTCGCTCTCTTTTGTATTTTTATAAGAAGCTGCGAGAGAGCGAGTGCGGCTACCTAGTTAAGTTTACCTTGGACTAGGTGACATACACTATGCAATACAACATAATAACTGGTACTATAAGCGCCACATCAACCAAATGCGGAATGGAGAGGAGAAAGGTTTTGATGATAACCCAAAAGAAGCGCAACAGAACGGATCTCGTTCTAGTGAAGTACATTAATTACGCATACACTACTACCCTCCGGCCCAATCACCGACAGCAACCCCGAATACTCATGCCTCGCCAATGACGCCACCGAAGGTAAATCCACAAAAGTTTCTGGGCTATGTGGCAAGTCAGGAGGATTATATAGCATGGTGGCATGGAAGTTGTTGGCATGGAGCAAGTCCAGCGGGAGAATAATGGCTCCGAAACATCAGGTCATGCTGGGAGTCGTAGGTCGATTGCTGGGGTAGCGTCTCGCTACCATTGGCCGCGAATGCACGGGGACGTACGGTACGACTGGAAGAGCGAAATATGCCTTCAATACAAACCCAGTCAATTGCAAGCAGCAGGAAAAATACTGACACAGATACCAGAAAAGCCATGGACGACGGTGTGCGCAGATTTTGTGGGACCACTACCTAGATCAAAACACGGAAAAGTACTATTAGTACTAATGGACATATTCTTAAAGTGGACAGAATTAGTTTTTTTAAGAAAGGCGACAAAAGAATCGTAACAAAAAGCCATCAGAGAGCGAATAGTGGCAAGTATTGGGGAACCAAAAGTTCCAATAACAGATAATGGGACTCAGTTTACCAGCAGGGCATTCAGGAAATATCTAGAGGGTAATCAATTATCAATTTACGGCTCCATATTCACCGCAAGTCCAACGGAACGCTTGAATAGGACGGCCTATGAACTATGACGGACTATGAAGAAATATGACGAACTTTGATAGCACAAGATTCATGTGAAGATCAAAGAACATAGGACGAGAAATGGCAGGAAATAATGTTGGCTTTAAGCTAGTGCTTATATTGCTGAATTCACAGGATATATCATAGCATTTGTGACACAAGGCACTATATGATGAAATTATTATGGGCACTAGTCTAGAATGTCAAACGCCGAAAAAAAATGCACAAAAACTAAAAGAATTATTTGAAGTACTAAAACTGATATCTTTAAAAAATAGATACAATTTTTTTTTTTCTTCTAGGAACGAGTTTGCAAAAATGCTGTAGACGGTAGAATATCCTTTGCTTAAGCCTGATTGATTCTCGCTGAGCAGTTGTTTTGTCTCAGCAAAAGCACTAAGTCTTGCTAATAGGATCGACGTAAGCGTTTTTAAGATTTAATGCGGGAACGAAATGCCCCTGAAGTTATCGACATCAGTTGGGGAACACTTTTTCATATAGGAGACATAATGCTTTTTGTAAAGCTTTTTGGAACTTCTACATAGTTTTTTTTGGTTGAGTTCACCAAAAGCCTTGTGATAAAATTGGTAGGCGGTTTTATGATGAACTCCGCGGGAAGACGGTCTTCTCCTAGGGCTTTGGCCATTTTGCTCATTCCTAGAGGGCTGTAAAGTAATTTCTTTATCGGGCTCATGGACTTCCAAAAAGGGTGATAAGCCTTCTTGCAACAACTTCGTTCCCCCTGCACATAACAAGACTTTGAAATATCGGGCTAGCTGATCACAGGATACTTTAAATTTAATTTTTAATTTTTATTTCGGTATTATCCCAATGCTACAGGTACATAAGTACTATGAATTAGTGCATCGGTCACAAAAACAGAGATATCACAATAGATAATAAAAATACAAAATTTATAAAAAAAGAATGAAATTTAAAATACTTAAAATATAATCCTAACAAAACTAATGCAATACTAAACTTTTCTAAAACGTTTATAAAATCTATGTTTGTCTTTTGAGATGATTGGTTACCTGAGATTTAAAATGCGTTGCGTTCCCAATAGTTTTAATGTTATGCGGCAGGTTATTCCAGTAGCGGGCAGATTGAATGAAAAAGTGTTTTTCTGAGCTGGCCAGGTTCACACGCTGGCAAACTATGTTTTTCGTTCGTGTTGACACAGCAAGTTGTATATTTTGAAATAAATAGTCAGGCTCTTTTGTCGTTAGAATCTTATGGACTAGTAATAAAGTACGGAGTCTGATCCACGACTCTAAAGAAGAAGAGGCCAAGAATTTTTTCAGCAAAGTGCGAGATATGGTCTCTACATCCAAGATTAAAAACATATCTTACGATTCAATTAAAGGCCACCTTTAGCCTTTGCATACTGCTTGCGTCACTAATACCAAATATTTCCACACCATAAAATACAGTCGGGATGAGACATGTTTTGGCGACCAAAAGCCTTAGATGAAGAGGAATGAGTTTTTGAGTAAGCGACAGCTGCCTAACTAACCCGAATGTTTTCCCGGACACTTTCGTTATGTGGTCGCTCTACGTTAGGGTATTATTAAATTGGATTCCCAGGTTAGTGGTATCCTTAGCATATTCCAGTGGAACATTGTTTATGGTAAGCTTAGGGAGATCACAAACATTAAAAGCCTTCTTGTAAATTATCAAACATTTCGACTTTTTAGGATTTAGCCCCAATCCATTTGCTTTAGCCCATTCGCCAATTTCCACAAGATCCCTGTTACAGATTCTAACACACTCATGTATTTCACTTAACGGTCGACTTACATAAAGTTGTACATCATCGGCATACAAATGGACATCACAGCCTATCAGACAGTCAGGAAGGTGGTTGATATACACAGAGAAGAGTAAGGGCCCAAGGACTGAACCTTGAGGAACACCGCGAGTCAGACGTAAGAAACAGGACATACACGACCCCGAGACCACTGCTTGGTTTCTGTCCCGACAAATAGGACTTAATTAGACGCGTTGCAGTTGAAGAAAAATTGTAGAGATTTTTAAGCTTGGTACTTAAGATATCGTGGTCAACTGTATCAAATGCCTTGCTGAAATCCAGTAAGGCTAATAATGTAACATTTTTATTGTCCGTCTGCCTTCGGATATCTTCTACTATCTTTAAAATAGCTGTCGTGCAGCTTCTGAACTTTTGATAACCAGATTGTAGTTGGCTTAACAAAGAATTGGTTGAGAGAAATGTCTGAATCTGTTTGGCCATTAGTTGCTCAAATACTTTTGCCAAAAAAGGAAGAATAGAGATTGGTCTGAACTCGCTTTTATCTTTTGGAATGGGTATAATTTTAGCAACTTTCCAACAATCAGGAAATACAGAGGTTGTGAAAATCGTATTAAATATATAGATGATATGATCAAGAAGCATGGGAAGTAATATTTTAAAGAATTTTGGATTAACTTTGTCTAAGCCTTCCGCATTTGATTTCACTTTTAGGACACATTCAAGAACATCGCATGAATTTACACACTCAAAACTAAAACTACTATCACATAGGGGTAAAGCATTCAGGTACAAGTTTTGGGTTGCTGCAGGTACATTCAAATTTACAAATTTTGCATTGAGTTCCTCGACATCCAAGTCTGATTTTAAATGAGGCTTTGCCTTCCCTACACCTAAGCTTTTTAATTCTCTCCAAGTCTGATTTGTTGTTCTCGCATTACAAAATGTAGTCTTGATATATCCACATTTGGCAGAGCATATCGCTTTTGTAACTTTTGTTCGTAGAGACTTAAACTTCCGAAGTAGATAGTCCGTTTTGTACCGTTTCCATCTTTTATATGCAGCGTCTCGCAACTTGATTTGATATTTAATGTCTGGGCTGAACCACGAATTTTTTGTTGGCTGAATAATTTTACTTTTTACTGGAACGCATTTATCGAACAGAAGCTCAATGTTTGTATTCAATACATACATTTGGTCGTTGGCGGTTGTGAAATTGTATATATTTCTCCAGTCACAATGGTTGAATTCAATCTGTAAGCTTTCGTAGTCAATTGATCTAAAATCTCTAAACCTAATTAAAGTGTCAGAATAATCAAGAGGAAGTTCGTATGTCAAGTATATCAAATCGTGTTTGGAGAAGGCCGGTACGGGAATCTGGTCATATAATAATATTTTGATCGGATTACTTACAAAAAATATGTCTGGTAAAGTACTATTTGAGTTTGTGAAGTGGGTGGGTTCCGATTCGTTGGCTATATACAATCCTATAGTTTTAAATTCGTTTAGAATGTGCTTCTCGCGAAGCATATTGCTATTACGGTCACCGGTTATTATTATATTAGAGTAATTAATTTAGGGAGAGTTCGGTAATTTCATTAATATCACCTGAGAATTCAATAGAATGTGAAGGTCTGTATATGCAGCCAATTAGGGTACGCTGATCTAATTTTTTGTTGGTTATTTCAATAAAAATGTATTCAATTAAACTGTCCGTCGAGTTAGTTCTTATAAGCTTGCAGCTTAGTTTTTTCCTGACATAAATAGCCACACCTCCGGCGTGCCCCAGTCGGTCAGATCTATACAAAAAATATCCATCACACTCAAATAAAACATCACCGGAACCACGAACAAACCAAGTCTCGGACACACAAATTACATCTACATTTGAATTTACAAAAAGGTGCCTGAACTCATCCATCTTCCTCCCTAAGCTTTGCGCATTTATATGTGTAACCTTTAAACCTATTTTCTGCTTGCTCAAAATTTTTATCAATCTGCTAGCCATGGAATTATCCGAACCCAACAGTGTTAACACTAGACAACTCTACTATGGGGAACGCACGCAGCACAAATTTAAGACAAAAATAAGACAAACATACAGCAACTAGAATTAATTTTGGCTTAACAACAAAGAGAGCACAGTTACTAATCGTGCTGCTACTCATTGGACTTGTGGGGAGGGGAAGAAGCTTCAGATCCAGAGAAGGGGGGTGGGAGCTCCGCAGGTGCATTGTGCCTGGCAAGATCCGAAAGCTCTTCCAAGCTCCCAATGCAGTGAACCTCCCCTGTCCCATTACGCCTAACATGAACTGTCCCACGACGAGAGAAAACCGCGGACAATATCT